>JAOUZG010041316.1:6512677-6529290 GCA_026289955.1 Argiope argentata | reverse complement strand
ATATGATGCGAAATTTTTTAACTTTCATTTTCGATTCAACAAATTTCTGGAGTTAACATCCGATTTTGAGTTGAAATAACAGCTATGATGTCATAATTTTACGACAGCCTTTTGAAAATGCATTTACTTTCAAAGAAGCATGCATAATAATGATTCAATACCGGTAAAAGCAGGTCAACCTTTTAAAAAAGCATCTGTTTTCAAAGAATGATGCATAATAATAATGAAATTCTGGTAAAAGTTGTTAGAATATTTTTATCAGTAAATTTTGGAGACATCAAAACCTTTTAATCAAAACAGCATCATGTTCTCACATGATAATAGAAAACATTGATTTATTATTTCTCTGAACTATCGATGTGCTATTGGGATAGCTATTTCCCAAAACGCTAATTGGAATCTATATTGGAATACAACAAAACAAAACTCTGAACTTCCCAATCAAGAGCATTATGGGTTTATTTCATTCTAATACGTATTTCCTCTTTCTTTCCTATGTCTCTATTAGATACATTATCATTCCTTTAACTGTAATTGTACTCCTTTAAGAATTTAACCATTTTATTTCAAATCCATATTTGCATAGGAAATTCCAATTAACCGAAAACTTAGCGGACTCAATTAGAGAATTAAGAAGACAAGATTTAAGGAGAATTCGCCTTTGAAATTCCCTAAAGGCAACTCGATCTCGAATTTAATTAAAATACTGTGCGAGAGTCAGAATTTTAAACTCTCTAAAATAATTAATCTCCGTTTTTCTGAGCAGAGTCTTTTGTTCGACAAGTACCATATCACAATGCATTCGTTAAATGAAATCGTTTGCTCAAAACGCATAATTTCCAAACGACATTTTATTTATCTCTTCCAACTAATTGAGAGAAAATGCTTGTCGTTTCCATCTGGGAAACGGTTTTTGAAGTGGTTTTGAATAACTCCACCAAAACAGTTGAAAGGCAAGGATGTTAGGAAACGGTATGTTGTATTCATTAGTGGAGATAAGGGGATGTTAATTATACTTATTTATCGATTAATCTAAGATTTTTTTATGTTAGTTCATTTAATTTGTTCTAATAAAAAACAAGCTTATTTTTGGAATGGTTGTTTTTATATAATAATAATATAATTGTCTAATTGATTTTCAATAATGGAATCGGATGATTTATGAAAATATTTTCTTAAATTTACGAAATAGATTTTAATTGACTGTTTTAAATTTAGTTTTAAAAACATCTTGGAAAATTAAAGGGTTTTCAGATTAATAAAACAAATAAAGTTTTTTTTTTTATTTTCTTGATCGCATAGAGAAGGGTTTAGTAAATGAAAAAATTTTTTACACTCCATGTGTTTTAAGAAATTACCAATAAAAGAGAAATATAAAAATAAGTTGAACAAGTGTTTACACCCTCAATTTTTCATAATGAAATAAAGTTTATAGGATGAGGGTTTTGAGGTCAACAAAAATGCATTGGCGAAAAATAAAAATTTTATCATCTGCGCGAGCATTTCAGCTTTTAATAAAGTGTAGCCATCACATTTACAAAAGTACTGATTTTTAAAAAAATTAATTAATTTCTATAGCATTCTGAGCGCGTGATTATATAAAGAGAAATAAATAGGAAATGGGATATATTTTTAAACAATAAATGCGAGACAAAGTTTTTTGGATCATTTGCAGTACTAAAGTGACTCATTCAATGAAAAAATTAAAATATAATTTAACTTGTATGAGTACGTGGTGCTTAGCCGTTCAAGAAATTATGTTCTGTCATGATAATGCATAGCAGATTCTATTTTAATCTTTATTTAATTATTATTCTCTTATAAACACGAAACAAACATACACACTTTTCCTCCACAGCAACGGTAATTTATTACCAATTTGAAGGAATTGGTATTTTAGAATTAACACAGTATAGATTTTCTCGGATATTCATCCGAAATTTGGTAGAAAAAGACAATGCGTTTATCAAAGTTAAATACACAATCCCAATCCCATTCATTCGTTGTGTTTTTGGGTTACCTTCATACAAACTAACTAACAGATGCTGATGCTCTGTAAGAGTAGAAGATGGATCTTAAACTTAGGTATGTCTAAAAGGTAGAGATTGAAAAACATTCTTGCTCATTAAATGCTATTTTAAATGTATCTTGGCTTAAAACTATGAAAAATATTAGCAAATCAAAGAATCTGAGCTTTTTCTTTCGTGGGAGGAATTATTGACACAGGATTTCCTACGGGTGAAGAAATCACAAGCCGTTAGGTGTGTCTAAATAGAAGAAATTTTGTAACAGAAAGGAATTTTTTTTCCATTGGGTCAAAATAATAAACAGAATTTATTCTTCCCTCCCTTTCCTTCAATTAAAAAAATATATAAAAAGTTTCTTTGTAAAACAGTTGTTTAACTTAGAAACTAATTTTTACTTAATACAGCTCTGTGTGAAGGAATTTTTGGTGTAGGGCATCTTTGCATGCAAAAATACCATCAATATAATCGCAAATAATTTTGTAATTGATTGTTCGAAAAGTACTGCCAATTTTTTACATGCAAAAATACCATCAATATAATCGCAAATAATTTTTGTAATCGATTGTTCGGAAAGTACTGCCATTTTTTTAAATGCAAAAATACCATCAATCTAATCGCAGATAATTTTTGTAATTGATTGTTCGGAAAGTACTGCCAATTTTGTACATGCAAAAATACCATCAATCTAATCGCAAAGAAATTTTGTAATTGATTGTTCCGAAAGTACTGCCAATTTTTTTCGGTAAATTTAATTCATCTTAATATCATCATAATATTTACACCATTTTACATTATAACCAATCACCTAACCTGCTAGTAATAGCCATTAAAACTTCAGATTCATGATTTTGCAGAATTTTCTGACACTAAACCCATGATGTTTTAATCATTTTAATTAATTCTTTTTATTGCATACATATAAAGTTCTAATGGTAATCAGTTCCATAAAGTCATGTTACTATTAAAAAGTAAATATTCGGTTTATCTATATTTCGAATTTCGTGATCTTTCCTTTTTATTCTTCTTACAAATTACACACAAACTTATTTTATTCGTCTAGTATTTAATAGAATCCTTATTCTTCAGTTTTTTTTTCATTTTCATTATTATTATGCATCCTTTTTTGAAAGTAGATTCATTTTTAAAAGACTGACTTGCTTTTATCAGTGTTGCTTTATTATTACGTACGCTTCTTTGACAGCAGATGCCTTTTTAAAAGATTGACTTAGAACTATGACACCATTCATCATTGAGTTATTTCATCTCAAAATCGGTCTAGCTCCAAAACTTCGTTTGATAGCTAGAAAAAGCGAAAATAAAAGTTAAAAAAATTATCATTATATACATATTTATATACCTATATATAGAGAGTGGAATTGAGACCGATAGAGAAATCTCGTGATTGTTTCAAACCGGTTTAAACTGGTTAATGACTTAAATTAATAAAGGCAAATAATAATTTAAAAATAACAATGTCCTCACAGTATGACTTGAAATTCCTGATCACAGATTTCATTATTTTTTGTTATTATTATTTTCTTAATTTTATTTCTGTGTTTTAACACTGATATCTTTAAACGTTCTTTTTTCGTGTTTGAGTTTTTGATTAAAAAAAATTATTACGAATAACCACTTAAATTAAAATGTAATATCCTTTTTTAAAATCAAAATTGACTTACATTTACATTTAAATAAAAAGTTTATACAATAGATTTAATGCTTCATGAAAACCAGTATTTAAACTAGGAACATAAATACAGTTTATTTTTTAATGACTAATTAATATATAATTGCTTGATATAATATACTGTTGTAAGAAAAAAAATTAAAAAATAGTTTAGCACATTCATGATTTTTTATATCTCTTTTCCCGCTTTTTTTACATGCATGTGTTTTTTGGTAATTTTCCGTTAGCAGGATGCAAGCGAAAAATCGCCAAAGAAATTTGGCGGAATTCTGTATTATTTGGCGATTTTTCGCTTACGCCCGGCTCACGAAAAAGTAACGTTGTCCCATTTTTTCAAACAGCTTTTGAGTTTTAACTGATAAAACTTAGATTTTTTTTGTTCCCAGATGTTTTTGCAAATATTTTCAAACAAAAATTCAAAAATAAAAATGTCTTAGAACATTTTTTTAAAAAATTGCTTCCTCAACTTAATCGCTCACATTAAGAATTTCCACTTACAATAAAAATTAACGCGAATTAACTATCAAAGCTTATTAAATCTAACAATACTAAATTTTTATTTATGTAATATTTGCATAATTGATAAATTTACTTTAAAAGTCTCTTCGCATAGGGTAGCGATCTGGGTGTCCCGTGTTCGAATCTCAGTTCGGGATTGTTCTTATTCTGTGTTTCATGTAGGAGGTGTGATAGTGTGCCCCTCCCCCCTGTAAAAAGAGGCTGTGCAAAATAATGTGTCGCATGAAGATGAGTCGCACAGTTGGCTCCAATTGACGCTGCTGAAAAAGCAATAGACACTTGCTCGGCTTAAATTGCTGATAGATAACTGTCAGAGGGCTTGTTAAGTACCATACGTCAAACTGCAACACACATTTCATAACGCTTGGAATTTTATTCGTGAAAAAAACATAGCATAGGGGAGAAAAGCTGATTTTTCCGATCATAATAATAATCAAAAATCAAACAAAATTATTTACAAACAAGATAATGATACAATCTTATGTACTTTGCTATTTAATCCCATTTATGGACAGTTATTTTAAGATTTTAGAGAAAATTTCAGTTAAAATTCTATGAATGCAATTCGTTCTCAAAATTAATTTAATACGATACAGTTTTCGAAATTCCAAATCCACTAAAACAAATTGATTCTCATAATTTCTGATAAAAATATTTTATTAAATATATGCAACAAGAGAGAAATCGTTTGCTCTATAAGCATGACTCAATTCTCTATTTACATTTCCTTACATATACATATTTTTAATAAATGACCTCTAAAACCATATTATTTTCATAGGTCAAACCAGATTTTGAATAATCTCGCCAAATCCGCCAAGGATAACAGAATATTAGGAAAACTCACGTCATTTTCATTAGCGGAGAAAACTTGTACCAGCGAACATAATCTTCTAACCGATCTAATCCTAATGTGCGGTAAACAACGAGAAGCAGATTAGAACAAGTCATGGTTCCATTAGTAGAGTATTTGATGAGTAAATTAATCTATTTCGCAGGAAGATGATGCTTATTTTATTGGAATGCTTAATTGCGATAATCTATTAATCGTAAAAGTTTAAGTAATTAATTAGCTCTACAAACCATTTTATAAATAAAATTTACAACTTTCCTATTAATTGCATTTTTCTTGTTTGGTTCCTAAATTGTACCACTCTTCGGGGTTTCGTGTAAATTTGAGAGTTGATAAAACAATATCTCGAAAATCACAAAACGATTAATCGTAGAAATATCCAGAAGATTCTTGAAATTACAGCAGTTACGAGTCTCATTTACGCAGCTCCAATTCTACTAATAAAACAAGAAACATATAGACGATCTATTAAATGAAGAAACTCAGTAAAGATCCAAAGTATGAAAACACGAAGAATAAAGATGATGATGTTACATCTTTTTATCATGTCAGAATAGGTTGTTTTGGGAATGAAGTTTGTGGCGTCAACAAAATTCCATAAGCGAAAAATAAATATAAAAGATTAAACTGAAATCTGCTGTGCATATTTCAATGTATCATTTCAGAACATATTTTTTTGAACTGTCAAGCACCACGTGTTCGTGCGAGTCAAATCATATTTTTATTCATTTTAATGGTTTCATTGATTGACTCACTTTAGCATTGCAAACGATCCAAAAAAACTTTGTCTAGCATTTATTGTTAAAAAAATATCGCATTTCCTATTTATTTCATTTCATTTAATCACGTGCACAAGAGGACATTTTCTTAGGTTTTATTTTCTGTAGTTATTAACTTAATTTTTTAAAATCAGAGCTTTTGTAAAGGTAAAAGAAACTCGTTATTAAACGCTGATTTTTGAGATGCTCGTGCATATAATAAAATTTCAATTTTTCGTCAGCGAATAAAAATGTTTATTTTTCACCTACGGATTTTTGCTGACGCCAGAAAACCTCTTTCCCAAAACAGTATCATGTTCTGGCATGATAAAATATCCGTAGGCGAAAGATGAAAATTTTATTACCTGCAAGAGCATCTCAAAAAATCAGCTTTCAATAACGTGTTAGCATCGCAAATACAAAAGCTCTGATTTAAAAAAAAATGTTACTGACTACAGCAAATAAAACCTAGAAAAATATCATTTGGAGGACGTGATTATATGAAATGAAATAAATAGGAAATGTGATATATTTTTTAAACAATAAATACGAGACAAAGTTTTTTGGACCGTTTGCAATGCTAAAGTGTCTCATTCAATGAAACGATTAAAATGAATAAAAATACAATTTAATTTTCACGAGCACGTGGTGCTTGGCCATTCAAGAAATGATTTTCAGACATGATACATTGAAATATGCATAGCAGATTTCATTTTAATCTTTTTTATTGTTTCATTTTTAGGCTGTAGATTTAGAGAAATAAATACTTCTAATAGCATATTTTTGAGGTGGAATGCAATCAACATAAGGAGGATTCTAACAGTGATTACTTCTCTTGATGAGTATTTTTTCTTTGCTGAAATGTCACAGATTTTATTATTATTTTATTATGTGTCTGTAACGGACACCCACCTAATTTACAATGAATATTTACCATGACAGTACCACTATTCCTCAAGCCTACGGTTTTAACAATGTGATTGACTCAGTGAGAATCTAGGCAATGTAATCTTTTTCCTTGTAAGATGTTTGCATCTTAACCCTTAACCTGATTTTTACTGCAGCCTTACCCACGCTTTTATATCACACTTAAAGCTGGAAATGAAAACATGATGAATGATTCGGAGATTTAGGATTGTGACAATCAACGGGAAAAGTTCAGAATATTTTATGAATAAAGTGTTGGAGACAATATTCTAAAAACTGTAGAATTATTTAAAACCGAAAGTGAATAGCCCAGTTTTAATAAATATTAATTGCTTAACTGCGTTACTTGATCACTTTGTTAATAGATGATTGCTGCGCTACTTGATCCACTATATTGCTAAATGATTGCTGCGTTACTTGATTAACTATGTTACTAAGTTTTTGTTGCGTTACTTGATTAACTATGTTAGTATATTTTTGCTGCGTCATTTCTTTATTTGTTGATTACTGCTTCTGTTAAGGATATATAATATTGAATTTATTTCTTTTAGACAGTAGAAAACTAACAATGGGTTCTCATACAACCCTAGTAGCACACACATATTGTACAATATTGATCAATATTCGCAATATTGTTTAATATTATATAATATCGCACAATATTATACAATATTATACTACAGGATGGGCTACCAAGGAGGTGATAAAGGGCTTATGTCTTTAAGTTTTTGGGTGACAAAGTTTATTCCACACACACACACACACACACACACACACACACACACACACACACACACACACACACACACACACACACACACACACACCATACATATGAATTTTTAATTATAAGTGAATACAGGTCAATACAGGTCTCAAAACAGCATTGTGTTCATGGTATCATATAGTCAAAATTCACAACCATACAGAACATTTGATTTTCACTATTTTAAATAAATTACTACAATAATAAAAAAAATCAGAATGAGGTCATGAAACAAAAGTGATCTATTTTTAGATCCACATTTATTATATCTTCAAAGTAATCTCTGTCTCAAAGTTTTTGAGTTTATGGCATCTTATTGTCGAAATTTACCAATATACTAAGCTCTTGTTTTGCTTTATGATTAATTATGCCTTTTATAATTTGTTATTACCGAGACCAAAAAAGAGGTCATAAAACAAAAGATATTGATTTTTTGATAAGCATTTATTCCATCTTCTTCAAAATACCCCTCCCCCTTCCCAGCAAAAATTATATTGCTTGATTTTTGCAAATAAATTTCCCTATCTTCGAAACATATTTTGAGTTTATTTTTGTGATTGCCATTCTTTATTTATAGTAAATTTTCTTTTTTTTTGCTTCAAGTGGAGCAAACGATGAGAATCATGATGGGAAAAAGGTAAATAAAAAATTTAACTGGATAACATATCTAGAGAATATAGATTTTGGAGTGTCGTATTTGATATTTCTTAGCCCAATTTAACGAATAACAATGGCACTGTGAGTAGATGCATGATTGTGACACGTAAGCTATGATTATTATAACTGCAATTCACGTCGTTTTATAGGATATGAACATGTTCAAAAGTGTCTATAATTATTGAATGTCAGTCATTAAGTATAAGTTCATCAATTTGGTCTACATTTCCTTAAGAATTTCTGGTATGGCTTCTTTGTGCAGTAAATCTCCTGGTAGCGAAAACAACTTGCAGGTATGATAATTTCTGCTGAATGAATGTCGTTTTGATACACTTGGCGACTTTGGCGATATAAAATGAAAAAAATAAGAGATCCTGAATATTTACGAATCTTGATGATAGCTCCATGAGGACTAGACTATCTTTTAAGAATTGAAGTTAATATTAATGCTGATATGTTTTAAGAATAAGAGAAGTTTCTGAAAGATCAACGATTTTCTTTATATTCTTGTCATTCATTCTTTCTTAATAATAATATTCTTGTCATTCATTCGTTGTTAACAATATTGTTTTAGTTTCGGTGTCTACTTTTGTAATACAATAACAAATGACATAAAAAGTAAATAAATAAATGATGTTGATATTTTATATCAAAAGAATCCTTAAGTAATGAATGTTTTTCAAGCTTTTGTAATTCACCAATGAACTAGTTCTTTCAGATTATAATGATGATAAGAGGCTGAAATTTGAATATTCGAATAATGTCAACTATTTGTATCAACCCTATAGGGCATTTATAACCCGAAGATAAAGGCTGATGAATTCTAATAAAATAAATTTTATTGCTCTTCAATTTATTGAGATTAATTAAAAAATTTATTACCTTTATTTACAACTAACGCTGCAGTAAACAAATGCAGATATATTTTGATAGTTTAAAATTAACAAAAAATATCAGATATTCTTTATTTTTTACTTCTAATTTCCATTAGGGGCAGTTTAATGGCAATCCATTCTATTGATTATTTTCCTCATTATTTCAGAACTTTACTATGTTATATTTTTAAAAAAATACTTTTTTGGGCTACCTTAAAAAATTTCATTAATTTAGCAAATAAGAAAGTATTAAATCTTTGATTCATCGAGTTCACATGTAGTGTAATTATAAATGGAAAGGGGAGAATTAAAAATGGTAAACTTATATGTTCTTCGTTTTATAAATTATTAACTAGAGTAGTTAATATTTAAAAAACCAATGTATCACCCCAAATCTTTCGGGGGTCCTGGCATAGCGGTAGGGAATCTTTCCAGCCATTTGGGCGTTTCGGGTTCAGGTCCCGGTTAGGTCATGGTTGTTCTTCTGTGTTCTGTCTGTGAGGTACGTTGATGCGTCCACCTGTAAAAAGGGGCTGAACAAGCGAATGTGATGAGAGTGTAGCTACGTCATACTCTTGGCGATAGTTGGGGCTAAACAAGAGACACCCATTCGGCTTAAAATCGCTGATTTATAGCGAACTTAACCCTCAGGACGGGCGCGGGGTGTTTCGACATCCCACGCCCAAAAATATTCATCTGCTGTCTGTCTCTATAAACCGAAGTGGTCTGGTTCATCAGTACCTGCCTCTAAAGTCACTTTCCATGCATAGAGTCTGAAAATGGCGAATTCAGACTCCATTTTCGTCACATAGAAGGATTTTGGGGTGTGCGGACACCCCGTGCGCGCGCTCGTGTTGGTATTTTTTAGTGCGAAGTCAAGGCTTGTTCCAGTCGTTCTGTTCAGTCTTTTCTATGTTTGAGGTATAGGCAAGAGATAAACAGACTTCGGGAGATGTCAGAGGAGATTTCGTCTCATGACAAGAATATCGAAGAAGAATTAAACGATTTAGATGATAATGACATATTCAGCGATCAACAGTCTGAATTAGAAGAAGAATGCGATTCTTTAGAGGAAGTTTGCGACCACACTTTATCGGAAAAGGTATAAAGAAAGCTGAGTCACGGAAGATGCTATTTGTGTCCAAGAAACAAGGATATTAAATCGAAAACCATGTGTGTCTGGTGCGACAAAAATATATGTCGAGGACACTCAGAAATTGAAGCTGTATGTAATAGCTACAAAAATCTTCAGTTTCAGATCCATGTACACCCCAATTATTAAGAAAATTGATTATTATCAGTATTTAAATTTACAATAATGTATAATTTTTATTATTATAAAAATTGTAAAGAAAAATCAATAAGTGCTAAAGGGGAAAATTTCCGTTTTTCGAACTGAGACAAAAACGGTAAGAGCTTTTAATTTATTCGTTAATAATTTTGAAAATTACGATAATTTAACGTATTAGTTATCCGTTTTCTCGCAAAAAAAGTGTAATTATCATAAATTTTCTTAGGAATTCAAATCTTTAAAAAATTTCGCAATTATGCCATTTAATATGTTTGGGGTGTGCTGACACCCCATGCCCGTTCTCGTGTTACTTTTCAACGCGCCCGTCCTGCCGGGTTAAGCATGGCAAATGTCATTAGAAACAGCAAAAGCAACCCCAAATCTTTCTCGTACTCTCTCTAAAGAATGTGTAATGCTGGAAAACGATATATCAACCTGTAGTATAGATACAGCAGTTTTACGTAATGTTCCAATGCATCCTTGGCGACTTTTTTGGCGAATAATCCCTGACACGCGGTTGATAGTTTCGAAAATCAAACTTTTGTTCTAAAAATTCTTTTCCTAGCCTATTGAAACAAAGATTTGACCCAAAACTACATCTGTAGTCACAAAATCACATAATAAATTTGATATATTTTAAAAAAAATTGCATATTTGATTATCACTTTTACATGTTTCCGAGGATACAAACCGACAGACATTCAACTACTTCTTGGATATGATTTAAGTACATTATAGGCTTTAAATCTGCATGCCGAATTTCATCAATCTAGTTCTGCTCGTTTTGTAGTTACTGTGTTAACTTATATTCGACCATCTGGTCAGTTGGACTTCCATTACATGGGCTTTGTTCAAAGTTTGATTGAAATTTACAAATTTTATGAAAAGAGGGCATACCAATATTCCTCCTTCTAGATCAAATCATTTTTGAGTTATCTTTATAATTACAAACAAATATTTTCTAAAAAAGCGTATTTGGAACTCAGAGAAGTGTAAAAGCCTTCTAGCAACAATCTTTTATAGTTAACTTAATATTCAAGCCACCGGACAGACGGACTTCCTTAAAAAAATTCACTCAAAATTTGATAGAAACTTTCAAATTTAGTGTAAAGACTATATACTCAATTTCAGAATTCTAATAAAAAAGTTTTTGATTAATATTTGTCATAGACAGACAGAGAGACGAGTGTTTTGAAAAAAAAATGTCCTTTTTGAACTCAAGGAGATCAAAATATGGTGGTTCTAGAAAATCTTGAGATTTAACCTTTTTGAGGATTACTATATATTTTCTCCATAACGTATAAGTAAAAATCAAACTATTAAAGAGATTTTTATGGGAATATTGTCCAGGATCTATCTTAAAAGGTAATTATAGTCATATGCATTTTTTCCAAAGTAAAACATTTTGACCAACGTACTTCCTTTAAAAAATTTACACAAAATTCGATAGAAATTTTCAAAATTAGTATAAAGACTGTATACTCAATTTCAACCTTCTGACTAAAATGTTTTTGAGTTATCTTTGTCACAGACAGACAGAGAGACGAGTGTTTTGTAAAAAATGCGCTTTTTGAACACAAGGAGATCAAAATATGGAGATTCTAGAAAATCTTAAGTTTTAACCTTTTTGAGGATTACTATATCTTTTCTCCACATCGTATAAGTAAAAATCAAGCTTTTAACGAGATTTTTATGGGAATATTGTCAAGGATCTATCTTAAAAGTGATGATAATTATATTTATTCTTTTTCTAAAGTAACTCATTTTGATCAACGACATACAAGAAAAACGGTTAAGAGATAAGAATCCTTTTATAAGATTCTTGGATTTTCCATACAAGAAAAAACGTGAGTTTCAAAATGATGTTTTATTGTATCACATGCTTTTAAATTTCCATATGTGAAGACAAAGTTGTCATGTTAATGAATGCATAATTTTGCAATTTGGGCAATCAGATTAGATTGCTTTTATAACCCAATTTTGAATCTTTGATATTCCGGTACAAACCCATTAAAAATTTATCTCTCCAAAGAAAAAATAAGCCAAGTTGCTGAATGAGGACGCGTAGGTATTCGGTTCAACAAGTATACTTGGCGCCCTTGAAGGTTGACTTGAATACTGAAACCGTTTACCTAGGTTCAACAGCTCTATTGCGTAAGGGGAGGTTTCTTTAATTCGCAAAGTCAAAAGGAAGTTCAACTATTTCACAAGTGCATCTGTCCTCACATCTTAAGGTCAGTTAGTTTAAGATGCTAGAATCTTCAAAATTATTACCTGCCTTTCAAGGATTGCTTTAGTTTTGCTTTTCCCAGTTTAGAAATATACAATGAGAAAAAGTTATCCTTGAAATTTTGAGGAATTTCAATGTTTCAGCCATCACCAAGACCAAAAAATTGCCTTGAAAATTACATTTGGGGAATAATAATTCAAAAGTACAATACGTTGGTATGTGGTTTTTATTCCAGTTTTTAGATTTCTGTCAAATTTTGAATAAAATATTTGTCTACCAGACCATTTATGTACAAATGATTTGGATATCCTAAAAATGAATTTTAAATTTAGCTGTTTACTAATTAAATTTCTGCTTACGGTTTTATTTATAGAATTCTATGTTTGGTGCAAATTTTGGTCTAATCTATTTTTATATGAATTGTACTCTAAAAGGTAACTGAACGAATTTTATTGGAATCTTTCCTCCAAAGTTGGGAATATGAATAAAAATTTAATTAAAATCTCTCAAAATACATGGCTTCTTAGTATATTTATGCCTCTATAGGCCAGAGTCCTGACATGGGGGTAGCGTGTCTTCCTCATGAGCTGGACCTCCCGGGTTAGAGTAACGGTTCGGGTATGGTTGTTCTTCTGTGTTCTATCTAAAATGATCTCAATGATCATAGTCGCAGGGGCATGGAGAGGTGTTATGTGTTCTATCTGTAAGGTGTGTGAATGTGCCCCTCCCTCCTGTAAAAAGGGGCTGTGCAAGCGACTGTGTTGAGTGAGTAGCAAAAGTCATGCTTTTGCCACTAGTTGGCGATACTACAAAAACAAGAGACACTGATTAGGCTTAAATCATTGACTACCTCAGCGAACTAGTCCATGGCAAGTGCCATAAGAAACAACAACAAAAATTCCTCTATATATAAACACAGTAATTAACCTTTTCACTACTAACTTGGCTCAACTAATCATGTAAATACTGTACTAGCTTGTCAGTTTCTTTATTTCAAACGAAAAGTGCAGGATGTAAAGCAATGACACCCTTGGTTATAACTTGTTCTGCATCATATATATCTCCTTTGAAACTTAGAATAGAATTTGCATGGCCGGTTGTGTCGTATCAATAACGAAAGGGTGAAAAATCAATTCAATGAATTTCGTATCCAGTTTTGTCAATAAAATTGTAAATCTGCATTTAAATCTGGGGTGGGTCTTTAAAAAAATAATGCTCGGTTTTTCTTAGTGCACTACGAAATTATAATTAAGTATTTTGATACTGTACAAATAAGTTGAAGGTGACCACTTCAA
This sequence comes from Argiope argentata, assembly GCA_026289955.1. Classification (NCBI taxonomy): domain Eukaryota; kingdom Metazoa; phylum Arthropoda; class Arachnida; order Araneae; family Araneidae; genus Argiope; species Argiope argentata. Next base: position 6,515,405 of record JAOUZG010041316.1, on the reverse strand, counting down.
TTGGTTCATCTTAAGTACATGGAAAAGGTACATAAATAAAAGTGTGTTATATATCTTAAAGAGTTTTTCATTATTTGATTGGAAAATGAGGAATCGCCGGTTAATGGTCATTACATATTTTAAAGGTTAGGCTCAAAAATTATTTGGTGAGGAATTATGGTTTGATAAATAGTATGATTAGATGCTTTGGTCATTAAAATGGTGTGATCAGATGTTTTAAGAAGTTCTGTTGCAAAACTATTGTTTCGACAGCGAAAAAAAGGCAGGTTCGACAGGAAAAATCTCATCAGATATTTTTAAAATCATAATCAAATTTTAAGGTTTATGTAAAGCAGATGCAGATAAGTAATTTTCGAAATAGAACTTAGATCTAGAAACGGAATGGGAGATGAGGATCCTCCAAAAGTAGTATTTTATCAATGAATATCAGTGAAAAAAAAGTATAAATTAGAGAAGTGTTCATTATATATTTATTTCTTTCATGTACAGACATAAAACTGCTGAATTTCAGGTTGAAGTTGATAAATTAAAAAATGCACAATCATATAAAATACACAATAATAGAAAATACAAAATAATAGAAAATACAAAATAATAGAAAATACAAAATAATATAAACTACACAATAATTCATTATGAGTACATATATTAAACTGTTGAATTTCAAGTTGCAGTTGATTAAATTAAAAAATAATCAATAATATAAAAATACTCAATAATATAAAAATACTCAATAATATAAAAAATACTCAATAATATAAAAAATACTCAATGATATAAAAATACTCAATGATATAAAAATACTCGATAATATAAAAAACACAATATTTCATTATTTGAGATACAGACCTAAAACTGCTGAATTTCACGTTGAAGCTGATTAAATTAAAAAATGCACAGTAATATAAAATAAACAATAATAGAAAATACACAATAATATAAAATACGCAATAATATAATAATATTTAAAAATGCACAATAATATATTAAAAAATACACAAAAATACGCAAATAAACATTAAAAAATTGAAAAGGCTTAATGATTAATTAGTTATTTTTTTTACATTCGCATACAAGATACTTTGGTATATCCTTTCCTTTTACTAATTCATTGATATAATACTACCTACTGAAAAAACCCTATCCCTTCAGTTCCCAATTTCATATTATTTTTCGAAAATTACGTAAGTGCATTTATCTTACATAACCCTCCCCCAGTTCCCTACATGTATGCATTGAAGATTTATTCATTGGAATGGCTTCATTTGGAATCACTGTGGCAAAACTTAGCCACATGCACGGCTGACAGGAAATATACGGTTAGGTGGACGCAAAGGAAGCCATACTGACTCAAAGGGTTGAGGTGATACATTTACACTAACGAGACGAGAAGCTTGTTTTATTTCAGTACTGGAAACGTTTGGTGTTGGTCCTACAGAATATTTACCATCACAAAATTGATTAAGGCCTTTACAGCATTTAATATTATTCATACAACAAATTTGTTATACTAAAGTAAGTTAAACCTTCTGTTAAATCTGTTTCTTATATTATTTAGATATTCTTTTTTATTTGTTTCATCAACAAGTAATATAAAAAAAATTAAGTCAATTCCTACTTAAGCCGAAAAAGAGGAATTTTATTTTAGTTACTTTTTATTAAATAATTACAATTAATATAAATAATTCATAAAAATATTATCGAGTTTCGTAAGAATTGAGCTCGCTTTCTTTACCTTCATATGAAAAATTACCGAAATCCTTGCGCTTCACCGATTGAGCTACTGCTTGATGATTTCAATGTTCAATAAAAAGTGCCAAAACTCTATTTAAAACATTAAAAATTGATTAAATTAAATTAATGAATTAATATTTGAAAAACCTTTATTAAAATCAAGTATCATCCGCAACAAGTTTAAAAAAATGTATTTGAACTTGAATTGGATGAATAAAAGGTATTTTGTTAACGATTGAAAATTTGAACAAAATATGTTGCTGTTGTTTTTAATGGCACTTGCGATGGACAAGCTTCGCTGAGGCATCAGTGATTTTTAAGCCTAAATGAGCGTCTCTTGTTTTTTGAAGTAGCGTTAAATAGGGTAAAGAGTACGACTTGGCTCCTCACTCACCACATTCGCTTTCACAGCACCTTTTTACGGGGGGGAGGGCGCATTCAAGCACTTGATAGAACAATCATACCCTAACCGGGACTCGAAGCCAGGACGCCTATACCACGGGGAAGACGCTCTACCCCAATGCCAGGACGCCTGTATATAGAGGCATAAATATACCAAGAGATTATAAATTTTGAGGGATTTGAATTAAACTTTTATTCATATCCCCAATTTTGGATTAAAGATTCCACTCAAATTCACTCAGTTGTCTTTTAATTTTTTTTTTGAACTTTTGCTATTTGTATAAAAATATATTGGACCAAAATTTACTGCAAATATAGCTGGCTGAACAAGGTATATAAATATACATAGGGAGAGTGCGAACTAATTGTAGGAATTGAAAAAGAGTTGTTTATATTGGATCTCTTAATATTGCTGCCTGCAAATTTTGTAGCAAAAATTATTTATGGCTCCTTATCTGTTATTAAAATTTACTTCGTATTTAAAAAACCTATATACTTCTGTTATAACATATGCTAAATTCCTGATATGATATATAACATATGCTGAATTCCTGATATGATATATACCGTATGCTAAATTCCTGATACGATA
>JAOUZG010041316.1:6490364-6512667 GCA_026289955.1 Argiope argentata | reverse complement strand
ATGCTAAATTCCTGATACGATACATAACATATGCTAAATTCCTGATAGGATATATAACATATGCTAAATTCCTGATACGATACATAACATATGCTAAATTCTTGATAATATATTAGGGAACTGGTACACTGGTATAATTATTGCTTTCTTGTTGGTACTTCATAACATCATCTGCAGTTTTTACACAGAATTTCTTTTTGGTTGAATAGCTGAAGATGGGTAATTTTTTTAAAGAAGAAACCATAAGACAAAAACGAATTAATGTTTTATGAAATTTCGCATGTTTGAGGAATTTTCAGATCAAACACAAAATGCTTGAATCATGCCTACAGTCCAGTTCCTTTCATACCCCTAATTAGCATATGCGTGGATCGGATTAGAGAACATTTCGTATTTTGATACTATTTCAAAAATAGGACAAAGTGAAACCAGGCAATAATTTACACAAGATAAAAGTTGTTACACTCAAAGTTGTGAGATAAATTATCTGTAATTGTATGCCTTGAGTTTTTATGCAAATTCTGAAGAACCAAGTCTTCTAGTTGAAAACCCTGGAGCTACTTTATTATTAACTATCGCCATTGGCGACCAGTTGATTTGCTGATATGGGTTAAATTTGATATCGATAAATTGTTTAGATATAGTTTCATGTTCATAATTCAAACTCTCAGACACTAAATTCGTGTTATTTTAATGGTCTTACATAAACTCTCTTTATTGTGTGCATATATTTTTTCTAATTCCCACGATATTAAAAATCTGATAAATCAAGAACGTGCCGTTTATCCTTTTTCTCAATTTCCCTGAATTGAAGCTTTATTTTCTTCTTTGTATTTCAAGTTATTCAAATATTAAAATCAATTCCCTTTTTCGAAGAAATTAACACGATTAAAATTTGAGGAAACGGTGAAAAAAAACCCTTCAGGATGACAGTTGTTCTTAATTTCTGATAATAATAACTATTATTGGAAATTAGAACAAATAAGAGAAACTAAAATTTCAAAAATTCAGCAAAACTTTTCGTGACTATTTTATTAGATTCTTTAAAAAAATATTTTAAAAATTCTGATAGATGTAAAATTTAATTTTATATAATAATATTTTCAAATATTATCACAAAAAACCCTTAAAAATTCATGTTATTTTTAATTAATTGAACTTTTAGTCAAATATTTGAGAAATCATTTCATAGTGCATATTATGATGCTCCAAGTTATATATATGTGGGAGTCTAAATAAATCTTCCAAAAATTAGACTCATCAGATAGCGGGATTTTAGTGGCGTGATGTATAGGGTTTTTTAATATTCATGGGTTAGTTTCTAAATCAAAATTAAAATAATACAAACGAAGGATGAAGAGACTTCTTTAGAAAAAATAAAAGAATTTATTATAAGTTAAAGGGAAATATTTACAGGGGGAGTATTTACAGGGAAACATTAAAAAGAATTAAAACATGGAGATATTTAATAATCAGAAAGTTAGATTATTTCCTCTAGGAGGACGTTAGAGATAGGGAAACATTATGACTGAAAATATATATTACCACGCATCCGCTGAACTTTGCGGGAACCGCTGACGCGGGAAGAGAGACGTCCTCTCTCGACAAAAGTTAGTGGGCCTCTGGTTCAAAGTTAATTGGGACAGACTTTCGAAAAACCGATAGGTGGCGTTGTTCTGGAATGCCAAACTAATTAAAAATTATAGTCCTCTGGGAAATAATCTAACCTTTACAATTCTTGCTTTGGATTTCATATATCATCGGGTGTTGACAAAACAAGATGAAGGCAGATGTTGGCCAATTAAAATGGTTCTGTTGGATATCCTACATATATGCTATATTTGGAAATTTTATGTCAAATGATCTAGACCGTAGAACGCCAAAATATAGAAACACATTCATTACTAGAATATCATAAAAATTGTGCCATAAGAGGAATCTAAAAGCCACCATTTACTAAACCACATTATTAATTTCTTTCTTTTATTATTTTAAGAGTGTCAGCCAGTTTTATAACATCTTGCATATCTTTAATACAATGGGAGTTTTCATATTTCGATTCATATAAACATAGATACTCGCACACGTTCATCTTTATTATTACTAGAAACTATCACAAAAAAATATGCTAAAAGATGGATCTTAAAACAATCATTTATTACATCAAACGATTGATTCCGTTTTTAATTTTAAGCGTGCCAACCATTTTTATAACTGCCTATCTTCAACATAATGGAGGTTTTCATATTTCGATTCATCTAAATATAGATGCACGCACACATTCACCTTTATTATTACTAGAAACTATCATTTAAAAATACTCCACAAGATGCATCTTAAAGCCACCATTTACTAAACCAAATGATTGATGTTTTTAATTTTAAGCATGTCAACCACTTATTTAACACCCTGAATACATTTAACCCCTTAACCGGTTTGCCCGTACGCCGTACGTGCATCGATTTATCGAATTTTGATAGTTGTAAACAAAAAATAAATCATTCTTAACAATTATATTTCAATAGCAAAATGACTTCGAATACGTAGATAATCCAAGTATTCCATGGATTTCCATTTGAATTAAAATAAGAAAATGTTCCCAATTTAGAAGGTGTCATCTTATTAGATAGTAAGGAAAATAAACCAGTTAAGGGGTTAAATCAAAGGAATTTTTCATGCTTTAATTCATCTAAAAATTTAAAATCTGTATAAAATATCTATATTTTATTATATTGCAGAAATTTGATTAAAAGAACTACTTCAGTTATTTTTCAACTCTTAAATTCTTCTCATACTTGTTTTCCCCGTTCTAGTTTTAATTCAAACCGGACAGCGTTTGAAGAAATCTAGAATTTCAAATCCTTTTCCATTTTTAAAGAATATGTATTTGCCAGTTATTCCAAAGTGAAGAATTGCATACAACAATGAAGGAGATTATACCCTGTGCTATTTATTAGGAGTTAAAAAAAGTTCTGGTGAGTGTTTTTATGTATTAAATCTTCGTTAACCTCATTAATAGAAGAAATTTTAGATGACATTACAGCTTCGTCGCCATCAAATTCGTTAAGCTTTCGCTAACCGTTAAATTTCCCACCAAGCATTAGCTGTCTTGGATTTATATAAAAAATGAAATTTTACTTCATAAATACCTAATTATCGTTTTGTATGGATGCAAGTGAAATTTTGCGGATGCCATATTTGATGAGTTATCGCTTGAAAAAAATATAATTTGGCGACACTACTTTTTAGTGTCTTTATTAATAACTGAGGTTACAAGAGAGTTAATTTGTTTTAAAAATCTAACTGACATGTGTAAACTTACTGCAAACTACATATAAATTTCCCATTCATAAATACTTAGGTTATCTTTTATTTTCTCAAAAGATTTAGTCTGTAGGCATTGTATTTATATTTCTTTGTTCTTTTTGCTTGAATCATGGATTTTAACTCTCTATTTTAACCTACTCAAACATTAAGAGCAAATACTATTTTCAGAGACATGGAAACTTCTTAACTTTTTAATGAGTACCATTAGTTGAATATAGATTAGTATGATATTTAAAATCTCGAGAAAAATATTTAATGTGCCGATAAAAATGGTTTGGACTTCAAAAAACGAATTGTCTCCCCAAAACTTTATCTTAAACTCTCTAAAAGACGTGTAATCCCAGATAAAGCTTTGAATGATATTAGCGTACAATTGTTAGAAAATGATAATCTTTGACGAGAACTGAGCATTTTTATTGAATCTCTTGTCCCATTCTTGGGAGATTTTCCTGGTTATTAATTTCTGGCATGCGGACAATGGTATCTGAAAATCGAAATTTTTTCAGGCGTGTTTTTAACAACCAATGAAAGAAAATTTAACATAAATCTTATATTTGTAGTCAACAATTCTTAAACGAAATTTGATATTTTTGTCATTGCGTTTTTAGAGTATCACTTTACAGGTTTCTGAGAGAGCAAATCGACATGCGGTCAACCTCTTGTTGTATTTATCTCAAAAATCCGTAAAATTCTACACTGTACATGTTAAGTCTATGTAATCGGTTTTATCTATATAAGTTTATTATGGATCTCCGTGCAGAAGAAGGTACGAATCCACGATGCTAGGGTCAGTAGCCAAGTAACCTAACCACAGTACAAAAGTATATTTGCATATCGTAGATCTTACCTTACTTATGAAGCATGTGCCACAGTACCCACCACCACCAGTGAGTCGGGGGAGAGACGAAAGATTTTAAAACTCGAAGCGTATAGCGAGCGTCTGAATGTGTTGACTAGCGAATGAGCGAGTTGCTGCGTCAAGGAAGTCTGACGGTTTTGTTCAGTTGCTGTGTCGAGTGAGTCTGACGGCTTTGTTTGGTTGCTGCGTCAAGTAAGGCTGCGTGAAGTAAGGCTGGTGGCTTTTGCTGCGGGTATATGGTGTCACAACAGTTGCACGAGGTTGCATTATCAAGATCACCAATGTTATCGCTTCTATTTGATTTTGATGTAGTTCAAGCTTTGGACATGATTTATCATAGATGTCCATCGCATATTACTTTCCCAAGTAGTAAAAGCACCTTCAAGATTATTAATTAAATTTAATGTTTTTAATTAATGAAGCTGTGTGTTTATTCTTCATCGCTAAAACCTATTATTTCTTATGATGAGCGTAATCTTATAATAGACTCCAATTTCTTATTCTTCATTAATTTTTAACTAAGTAGCTATTTTAATGTGTTAAATATATATTTTGAAAAAAATATGTTGCAGTAAAATATTTTGATTAATTGCTGCAGTTTGAAGGTTGTCCATTGCACCCTTAAGAAATGTACTTTGAACTAATGTTAATCAACATCATTTGGACAATAACTGTAACTAATATGACTTAATTTGTATAAACTAAATCTAGTTAGCGTTTATTAATCTTCATTTATGTTGTGATTATTCAGTTTTGATGAACGATCTAATAAAATTAAGTTTTGATGAATGATCTAAATTAATTTGAACAATGTTCATTAACTTAACAATCCAATGATGCAATATCCAACATTTTCATTTCTGATCTTTCAAGATTAATAATGAATAATTTTGCTCATCAAAATGCATAACCTAGAAATCATTACGGAATACACAAAGACCAGAGATCCAAAGAGAAATTTCTGAAAAATAATAAATAAATAATATCAACTTGTGGGGACTGCTGTATCACTATCCACTATGCAATCAGACCGGCAAAAATTTAATATTTCTTTCCCAACTCCAAAGAGTTACTTCCAATTGTTCTTTTTATTTTTCTTGTTTTGTTCTTTTTTCTACAAAATATTACCGGGTTTACATTTAGCCTGTTATAAGACGGCCAGTAGATAGCGCATTCGTAGAAAGGGACTAATTTATGTTTGCCATAATTTTATAAGAAAGATTCAGACGTTCCATGCTAGGCAATGAATTGCCGTTTTGGCATCTCTGAATATTTCTTTTTCACTTCATATCGTATTAAAATAATGGATATATACACAAGAAGACAGGATAAAATTTAAAAATATGCCAATGACAAATAAACTGAAAAAAAGAACTGAATCTCGTATCATAAAGAGCAAAAAAAAAAATGGAATTAATTTGATGTCATCAATTTTTTCCTGCAAAAAACCCCGCCAAATTCTACAAAGGCAATTCCAGCATGAGCCTACTCTTGTTTTTGTTGAAATATATTTGCGTATTTTGAAGATATGAGCCTTTAAGGTATCTGTCAATGTTTAAAAAGCATTTTTGGTCAAAATTCACAATTTTTGTGTATTTTATTTTAAACCCCATTTATTTGGGTTTCCAAATCTGTGGTTATTTTAATTCTACGATAAATAGAAACCGACATGTGTGATTTTTTAAAATTAATAACTGTGTTTTTCAACATTTTATTGAGTTTTTAAATTATAATTTACGTCATAATGTGTTTTATTTACAGGCCTCGCATATAAGAATACGCTTTGAATAGTTTTTAGCCGAAAAGATTGACATTATCTGCAAGTTATATCTGCTTTTGAAAACAGTTTATATTTACAAAGCATTTTTAATGCAAAACAAATGAAAACTGTGTACGAATTTTTTGAAAAACATGGATTTCGTAAAAAGTTTCTTATACAAAACATAATACCTGAAAAACCTATTAATATGTTATCTTGAAATTGTGCATATCTTAAGTGCTCTTAAAGCAATGAACTCTAAATATAAATTTGAACTGAGTAGTTTTTGTTTTAAAGCTGCCTAATGTAATTTTCGATAATGAATTTTGTGAAATTTTCAATACAGGAATACTCGATTAGCTATAAACTTTTTTGAAGATGTGTATGTTTCTTAGATTCTAGTTTATTCATTTCACCGTAAGTGTAAGTAAGTTCTGTATAAAAATAATTAGAATATGTGCAATAGAAGTTTTTGTACCAGTCTTTTGCTTTTCGTTGCAATTTTCGCTATTTTTTTAACCCAAACTGATACATGGAAGCAGAATTTCCTGATCAATATTTTTCAGGTAGAAACGATAAATTTTTTTCAGGCGAAGGTAGAAACGTAAGTGTAAGTGTGTTATGTATAAAAATAATTAGAATATGGGAAATAGAAGTTTTTCTACCTATTTTGTGCTTTCCGTTGCAATTTTCGCTATTTTTTACCCAAACTGATAAATGGACGCAGAATTTCTTGATCAATATTTTTCAGTATTGGAAATCAAATTGATCCAGAAAATAAAATAGCCTAATTAAGAGGAAATTTGAAAAATTTGTCTCCACAGGTAAACAGATCCTTAAGTGGAGGTATCAATTTGCACCCTCATAAACTATCAAATAGAATTGCAAATTTCATTTATTTCGTATATTTTAACGTTAAAAAATACCTTCGGTACGATTTAGAGAATTAATAACGGATGTGTGAATGAAAAAAGGAACAGTGGATTACCCTAAAGCAGGGAAGATACCGATGTACTCATCTTTTCTGACCCACTAATTTCCCGTTAATTGACAAGTAAGATACGGAACTTATACTAGTAACAGTGCACCTAACAATTACGTCCACTTTTTACCTAATACGAGATGCCCGTTGCACAATGAAATTACTCCATCAATAATTTTTTTGTAGCTGTTGCCAATCGCCGTTGAATAAATAACGGCTCTTTTCACCCTCAAAACAAAAAGTAGAACGTGGAAAGCCTTCGCACGTTGTTCTGCGGTCAAAAAGCAATTGCAACACGAGGTTTCGTTTTCTGCACGCCTTCGGGTGCAGCTGACGACAAAAAAGAAGGTCATTCGCGCGCCCCGAGGGAACTCTTCTCGAACAAAATCTGCAGACGATTTGTTAAAAGGGGAAAAAAAGATCGTAGAACAAAACGCGAAGGTAGAAATCTTTCCTTGATATGGTTGCCATTCGTGGAAACAACGAGTTCGGTAAAGAACAATTCTTAAGAATGTTCCAGAACAGTTTTTAGTCTTGTGTAACGACTTTTGGTTTAGTTGTGAGATTTTTTAAAGTTGTTAATATTTTTTCACAATTTGGATAATACCATTATGTTAGCAGCGAATAGCATTCATTTTTAAAACTTTTTTTTACAAAAACATTTTTAAAAAATGGTATGAATCGATATAAAATTCTTATAATTGTTAAAGTTAAAAACTGAATTTTTTAAGATTTTATTTTTTATTTTTACAGTTTTAGAATGATCTTATTTAAAAATAATATTTTTAATAGCAATTTTTTAATTTTATTTGTACAATTCTTGCCATACAGTTCCTTGGGCATACATTTGGAGTGGCATTTTTTTTTTTTGCTTGCGTGAATTTCACATTTTAGCTATGCTATACATTTTTTTTTATTTATATGAATGACAGATATTCAAGAAAAAATATAACAATTACGTAATTATTAAAAAAAAGTTCCTGAAATTTATTCAATAATCAATCATGAAATTTTTTTTTCACAAATGTCTTAAAATATTTATTTTAATTTCATGTTTCAGGCTATTGTTAAATTTTGATTAATTTTTTTAAAATTCTTGCAGATGGATGACCGTGGACGATGTTGAACGTTCTGTCGAAACAATCTGAGAAAAACTTTTTAAAGTTTAAAAAGAATAAAGTTTTTTTTTTATTTTTATTTAGAAAATGAAAGACAAATAATTTATTGTGCAAATAAGTTTACATCAGATTTTTTTTATTCACTGTTTTAAAAAAAGCTGGTGAAATATGCTTTGAAATATTTTAAATATGGTTTTGTCTTTACCCTAAAAAGGACTATCTATAAAATATCTATCTATAAGTAAGATATTAACATACATGGCACAAAAGGTGTTCTTATTACATACAGTATAATGGCAGTAATTAAATGTAAACAAATCACTGTAAGAATGTATCAGAACCTCTGTATTGAGATTTTTTACTGCTGATCTTAAGCCAAATCTTCGCTAATTAATGAAGATACAAAATATAATTATAAATATTATGGATGAAGCTTACCAAAAATTATATTCGGTCAAAGGAAAAAAAATAAAAGAAAAGCTCAAAGACTAATAAAATATGCTTAGCCATTGCCAGATTCAATGGAAACTGATTATTGTACTTTTCCGTTAGCCGGGAACCAGCAAAAAATCACAAAAGAAATTTGGCGGAAATCTTCATAATATGGCGATTTTCAGATTAAAAATTACTGTAAGGAATTTGGCAGAATTCTACATCATTTGGCGATTTCCCGCTGACGCTCAGCTAACGGAAAAGTACAATGATTTTTAAAAAAAATTAAAACTATTATCTCATAAAAATGTTTTTTTAATATTATATTAAAAAATCAACAAATTATTTTTTAATTATTGGGAGGGCAAAAAGTTTGTAAAAACTTTAGAGTTTTATAAAACTTAGAAAATTAAGCAGAATAAAAAAATTGCTTTTACAGGTTTAGCATTAATAAGCAACGAGTTTGAATTAAAGGATAAAAAACAGCCGATAGATGGCGTTTCGTGCGTAAGTGGAAACTTAAAATAGACAAATAATGAAAATAATATTACAAATCGTTTATTATAGCGATACGCGTTCCACATTAAGGCAACATTTCCACATTTAGATTCTGACGCTAATTTTTTTACTATTAGTCCCCCCTCTCCCTATTTATATCTTATTTAAAATTTCAATCGTTAATAAAATACTTCTTATTCATCCACTCATGTTCAAATATATATTTTAAAACTTTTAGCAGATGACACTCGATGTTAATACATTTTTTTCAAACATTACTTCATTAATTAAATTTAATTAATTTTAAATGCTTTAAGTAAAGTTTTAGCAGTTTATAATTAAAATTAAAATATCAACAGGCAGTAGTTCAATCGGCAAAATGCGAGGATTTCAGTGATTTAAATTTAAAGGTGAAGAATGAGATTTCAATTCTTGCTGAAATCTATCATTTCTTGATAAATTATTTATATTAATTGCAATTAGTTATTAAAAAGTAACAAAATAAAAATTTTCTTTGTTGATCCAAGTAGGAATTGACTTTTCTTTTTATATTACTTGTTCTTTTTCGATTGCAATGCGTGCTTAACCTGTCTGCCTTAGACTTGGTCATCCAGACCTTACACGATTTTCTAGTACTCCATTTTCCTCAACCCCTGAACAAGCCTTATGAGCCCACTGTTAACCCCCTTTTTCCAGTCTTCTTATTTTTTTAAGTCGGAAGTTAGGCTTTTCAACAGTCGTTGATTCTTGGTTCGTGTAAAACAGCTTTGCCATCAAAGCTTTGTCTTTTCCACTGAGCAATATTTTGTTGTTGTTGCTGCTGATCCACTTTGTCTAGACCCCTAAACTATGTCCAAAAGTTCGTGTCGCACCCAAAAGGTCAAAAACACTCTCGCTCTCATCCGACAGTCGCCTCACAGAGGCACCGATACAAGAAATAATATGAGAGGGAGAGGAAATAGCCAAACAAGGACGAGTATTTAAGGTCCTGTTAGGACCGTCGATTACCAGACTTTTAATGTGGATAGACCTTAGCCGAGCTAAGGCAGGTTGGGCAAGTCTTGAGCGGATGTTCTGCAAAGATAAACCAGGGCGCTCTGCGGGGTAGAAATAGTGTTCAGGAGGAATCCTCCAAATTGAGTTTACTTTATCAATAAACATGAAATGAATCTCTTGAGATTTTTAAAACAGATGATGGAGGAGTAGAGATTTTACCACCTTCCACGGCAAGTCGATCTGCGACATCATTGCCATTCAGCATGACAGGGAATCCATTGCAAGCACACAGAACCTACCTGGGACAACGCAGCCAATTTCGCAACAATATCTTGCCCCAATTCATCATAAATGGACCCCCTCAAGAATTGAATGGAACTTCAGCTAACATGATGGCATGGAACGGAAATTCACTTTCACATAATTAAACATGCTGCCGCAGTTTATATTTGTAGTATTAAAGTGTTTTTAATAATATGGAGATAATACGTCTAAGAAATTTCATCAAACTCTCCAAACTGGCTATTTTTCATCTATTTATTGCTATCCATTTGAGTTGGACATGCACACCAAAATTATATACCATTTTCGAATACCCTTAAAATAGCCTGAATTGTTTAATAGCGTATTCAGTGAATTCGTTTTCTTGAAAAATTGAGAAAACTGGCTTCTGTTAAAAATGATTTTTCAAATAATTAGGTATTAGAAATTCTTATCTTTAAAGTGTATTCAGATTTCTCTGAAACGTGTTTAGATTTAAGATATCCTTTCTTTCCTACTTTCTCAGCGTCCCTTTAAAACCATTTTAATGACTGCTTCCAATTAAGTCTAACTCCAATATCGTTTTTTTTAAATGCGTGATGTATAATTTCAAAGAATACATGAAATATTCCAAAATATTCCATTAGGTAAAGAATTCTACAAACCTAGTCACTGTTCTCTACTTGCTTTGAATTACCCTATTCAGAATTTATTCACTGAAAAGGCCACATTTCAATTAAAAATGGAAAAACTGACTCAAAACAATGGTCTATTCTAATGCAAAATGCCAAGACTGGCAGTGTTTGAAGATTAGAAATTTCATTATTGCTTTCACATAGAAAGTTGCTTCAAATACTGGGAATAAGATTTTCTAAGGAAAGCATCGATTCTTTTCTATAACATAAAATTCCCGAATAGTTATTAGAAATAAGAAAATGGAGGCTCAAACCTGATGCAAATCAATTCCACGATATAAATAAGGGGTTAAAAGAAAATCAATTCCACGATATAAATAAGTGGTTAAAAGCCACAGAAAAATGTATGAAGAATTGCCTACTGCGCGATATTTACTCATTCTCTTCTTTATTTAGTACTTAACAATAGACAAAACCCAATTAAACATATAAAAACACATTTTTTAAAATGTACGAATTCTTTTAGAGCAAAAATATTTTTAAGCAGAGCATTATAAAACTAAATCATCTTATTGTTTTCAACTTCATTTAGTTTTATTTTATCGTCTGCAACAACAGATGATAAACTATGTAAATAAAGTAAAACGATAATTTCTATCAGTAAAATAAAATCATCAATTATTTTAAACAATTTTACCTGAATATTTATCAAGGAATTCTCGCATCTCACAACATAAATTTTACAAACAAAATAGAGTAAAAAATTATTGCCAGTTGGCAATACTAAACTTTTTAAATGTTTGGAATTATATAATATGAGTTTTTGAAAACGATTTGAATGAAAACGATTATTTTCTTTTTAAATTTCGAAGTTCTATTTTTGGTATTTTATGTTCAATCTTTAAATTTAATCAATAAAAGAATATTTATAAGGAAATTATTGCTTCACACAAATTATTTGCACCAAATTTTACAAACAGAATAGGACAAAAAAGTCATTGCCAGTTGACAATATCGAATTTTTTAAATATTTGGAATTGTAAAATATAAGTTAATGCAAACGATCTGATTCAAAACGATTAGTTTCTTTTTAAATGATACAGGTTTAATCTATTTTTTGATATTTTGATTTCAATTATTTTAGTAATAAGATTGTGGCTGTAGTAAGGTAAAATTCTAATAAATTGAGCATTAATTCATATGAGTATTTTACAGAAAAATATTTAATAGTTCTTATCATTTAGGGAAAAAAAGATTCAACATTTTTTCATATTTTCAAGGTTTTTTTTTTCAGTTTAACTTTTTTTTTGGTTCACGAAAATCAACTGATGGTGTGATGAAATCTAAATTAATTAATATTTTAATTAAGTTAGTTCTTCTCTTAAAATATTTCCATGATATAGTTTCGGAAGATAAAATCAACCGAAAATTTATCTACTCTCCATTTATTTTCGTTTCAAAAAAGGCTATTTACTATTCTATTTAAACTGTTCCCATTCTCAAAGTAAGTAATTGGGTTTTATTCACAGCAGTGAAATTGATTCCGGTTTGGCGCCAAGAGTACTTGTGACAAATGCGCTGCTGATCACTTTCTATAAAAGAAAACGAGTGAGGGAATCCTTATAAAAACTTCATCACATTTTCAAATAAATTTTTGAACTAAATTCAACTACACAAATAGAACGAAAGTTTTGTTGTTAGGTGATAACAGATGCTTAATTAGTCTTACAAATAATGTGTGAACTACTGCAAACAATTTTATTGAATTAGATTTTTTTTAATTAATTTTTCTTGAAACCGATTGATTTTTTTTAATGAAGCGTTATAAAAATAGTTTTTTATTATCTTTTTGAAAGGGTTGCTTGAAAACGTTTCGATATTACAAAGTAAAAAAATAGTTTTCTTCTTCAAAATTATTTTCGGAGTAGTCTCTTTGAAAGTCTATACATATCTTCAAAGATGCGGCTATTCTTTTAACTCACCCAAATAATGCAGATAATTTTTATCTTCGAAATAATATCACAAACTTCATAACAACTTCATTTGAGGAAAATCTTCGTCCTCCAAGTGCTGTTTTAACTAAACAAAGGAATAAAAATGATAAAAATAGATATTTTTATCAAGTCAGAACTTGATGTTGTTTTGGGAATGAGGTTTA
Organism: Argiope argentata; assembly: GCA_026289955.1. Lineage (NCBI taxonomy): Eukaryota > Metazoa > Arthropoda > Arachnida > Araneae > Araneidae > Argiope > Argiope argentata. The sequence continues at coordinate 6,499,642 of JAOUZG010041316.1, read as the reverse complement.
TGGCGTCAACAAAAATCCGTAGGCAAAAAATAAAAATGTTATTATCTGCACGACCATATAAAAAAAAGCAGCTTTTAATAACGTGTTGCCATTGCATTTACAATCGCTCTGATTAAAAAAAAGTTAATTATTACAGCAAATGAAGCCTAGAAAATGTCATTTTGAGCACGTGATTGCATAAAGTGAGATAAATAGAAAATGTGGTATTTTTTTAACAATCAATGAAAGACAAAGTTTTATTTATCGTTTGCATTATTAAAGTGACTCATTCAAAGGAATAGAATATAGGAAAATGTCATTTTGAGCTCGCGATTGAATGAAATGAAATAAATAGGAAATGTGATTTTTTTAATACAATCAATGCAAGACAAAGTTTTTTCTATCGTTTGAAGAATGAAATGAAAAAATTAAAAGTAATTAATCTAGAAAAATGTCATTTTGAGTACTTGATTGTATGAAATGTAATAAATAGGAAATGTGATTTTTTAAAACAATATATGCGATACAAAGTTTTTTTGATCGTTTGCATTACTAAAGTGGCTCATCCAATGAAACAATTAAAAGGAATAAAAATATAATTTGCACGAGCAAGTGGTGTTTGCCGTTCAAGAAATTATATTCTGACATGATATATTGAAATATGCAGAGCAGATTTCATTTTAATCTTTTTTTGCACCACTATTTGAGTGTGGTCCACAGATATTCATGGGCATTGATATCAGGTTATTGAGTTAGTGTGTGTAAATGCTTACAATGAATATGACAGCACATTTTGAACATTACATGTATTTATTTTGGGATCATTATCCTACTGAAAAATGAAATTTCCATCTAAATCCAAATTTTTAACACTTTCATTTACATTGTTACAAAGTATATCCAAGTAAAATACATGGTTCATAATGCCATCTATAAAAATAAACTTCTGACCCCGGATGAAACCATATAATCCCAAACCATAATGGAGTCATTACCATGATTAGTTGTAGGAAGTAAATTCTTTGGATCCAAAGCAGTATAAGGCTTTCTCCAAACGGTGTAATGGCTGTCACGGCCAAAAATGGCGAATTTTGTTTCATCGCTGAATATAACATTCTTCCAAAAGTTATTGGTCTTAAATTGATGAGTTTTTGCAAACTTGAATTGCTTTTACTGAATTTGTAAGTTGATTAACGGTTTCTTTCTAACAATTCGACTTTAATAGCTAGCTTGTCTGATTACATTTCGCACAGTTTCAGCAGTTACATTTCTGTCTCTGATTTGAGAAATTTATGCAGGGAATTGAATGAACCCTATGGGTACAGTTATTTAAAGAAAAGGGCTTAAAATTGGATCTAAATGAAAATTTCATTTTCTTACTGGACAACGACCCCAAACACACTGCACAAAACTTCAAAATGTGGGTTTTTTCTATTGTAAACAATAGTTATAACACCACCACAGTACCCCCGACATCAATGTCATTGAATATCTTGCAAGCCAGACACGAAATAGAGGACCAAAAACACAAAATTAGAAACAAAACCCACTAAAAAAAAGTGTTTCAAGAAGAATGGGTTAAAATATCATCAGATATCACCAAAAATTGGTCAAATAGCTACCACAACGTTAAAAGGCCATTATAAAAGTCAAAAGACATGAAATTGAGCATTGACATTTTCTTTCTCTGCGAGATATTACAAAATTTAATTGCTGCATTCTCAATTATTTGGAGCTAATATCGTCAAATGTTCTAAACATTTAAATTCTAAACAAATCGTTTAAAATGTTTCTAAAACATTGAAATTTAAAAGTTTTTCGTTGTTTTTTTTTCTTTATTTTTACTTTAATTTGAATCAATTATTATGTGTAAAAACAGAAACACGTTTGCATTTCTCGTTTTATATATATATAGAAACTCATATTTATCAACTACAATTAAGCTGTAATCTCAATTGTTTAAGAGTACGCCTTAATAATAATTTTAATAATTTTTTATAATACTATCATAATTTTTTATAATTTTAATTTTTAATTTTTCAACCGGCAAAGAAAGTTTTAGAACTATTTTGACATGAAAAATAAATAATCGCTTTTCTAAAAGCTGACGATTGCGCAATACAATAATAAAATAATTTTTCCAAACCAATTTAAAACAGATTTTCTCAACAACAACAACAACAAAAATCAGGCTTTGCATAAATGTTTTAAAAATCAAACGATTTTTAGATGGAAAAAATAACACCATTTTTCTAAATAACAACACATGTTAATTTGAAAATCACGTGATTGTATTATACTGATTTTAACCAATTTTTTAAGAAGAAAAAATGTGATCTGGAGGAAAAATATTTAGAACTCGATTGACTTTCTTATTCTGACGGTTAAAAACCATCGCTTTTATAAATGTTGCTGATTGAGAAATATGAATGTTCTCATACAATAAATTGAAACTTGCCATATCATATTTCATTTTTTATTATGTCAGAACATGATGTTATTTTGGGAAAAGAGGTAGGCAAAAATCCGTAGGCTAAAAATAAGAAAAACCGTTGGCAAAAGATTGAAATTTTATTATCTTTTCGTTGCCATCGCATTTGCAAAAGCGCTGATTTAAAAAAAAAATAAGTTAATGACTACAACAAATAAAATCTAGAAAAATGTCATTTTGAGCACGGGTTTAAATGAAATGAAATAAATAGGAAAGGTGATATTTTTTTTAAACAATCAATGCGAGACAAAGTTTTTTGGATCGTTTGCAATACTAAAGGGACTCATTCAATGAAACAATTAAAATGAATAAAAACATAATTCAACTTGAACGAGCACGTGGTGCTTGACCGTTCAAGAAATGATGTTCTAACATGATACATTGAAATATGCATAACAGATTTCCTTTTAATCTTTATTCACTTTGAAGATTTTAAAACTGTGTTTCTTATCAATTTAACTATTTTAGTGTTTATCAATCTATTTCCCATTTAATATGTCTTATATCAGCTTCCTTTTTCTATTTTGTTGATAATTTTTATAAACGATCTACTTCCTCGTATCATTCGAAGTCTTTTCATTCTGGTCTTCTAATTTTCGTAAAAAAGCATCTTAACACTCTTTTGATCATTAGAAAAATGAAGACATACAAATGATTTTGATTATTTTATATAAAGGTTATTGAATAAGATTTTAATTTACTTGATGAGTTTGTTAGATTTTTTGTATTATTTACATGATTAAAATTCTAAATAGTCGGTTGTCCCAAAGCTTTAGGAAAGTAATTAATTAATTACCATGAATTAAATTGGGCTTTTAAGTCGTTGAATAGAAGAATACGAAAACTGCAAGAATATGGTTTTTTGCCTTATCTTCGAACAAATAGAATAATTCGAAGATTCTGAGGTTTACTAAAACTGTTTTAGAAGCTAATTAATGGCAACAGTAAATTAATATTTCATCTTAGGAGAAAATGCTCTTTTTAAAAATATATGCAGTAGTATATGTTTACGCATCAATAAATGTATATTTTAGCGTAAAGATTCAAAACTTTTATTTATTGTAAGATATTCAGAGAGAAAATATTTAATAATGGTTTAGCATTGCACGGAATATTTACTTCCTATATTCCTTCATTTGAAACAAAAGAAGCGAAAATGGATAATATTTTATTCTGATTTTTAAAAAAGAGACAAATATTTTTCAACAGAAATCGAAACACGCAATGTTCTTGTTTTTATATGATAGTTGAAGTACCCCTCGCTTTAATGGAAGCTGACCCTCTACTAATCAAGTTATGCGTGTGTGTATCTGAACTCGGCACACAAGGTTTTCTTATGTAAAGTTTGCGTGTGCACGACGGAACTGAGATGATTGATCTTCTCAGTGGAGATGGAATTTTTGTGTGCTCTGCATACAATCTTTATCTCGTGACCAGAGTTTCCACTGTTCCATTTATAGAATTGTCGAAAACAACATTAGACAGAGTATCGAGAAATAAAAAAAAACAATCCTCTTCCAGTGTTTTTTTTTTGTGATGGAAAGTATAAACGTTTCGTAGCGAAATCTTCCAATTTAAAATTCAATCTTTTTCAGTTTCATTTCTCTTGTAAAGAGCAAAGGTGGTTATCGATAAATGGAGGTACTTCTTTCTGAAATAACAAATGTTGGAAAAATATTTTCTCCGGAGTTGAAGCGTATATTCTCTGAATAAAAACATCTTATTTTATCTGGAATTAAATGTTTCGTTTGCTATTTTTCTCCCTGTAAGTTGTTGAAATTTATTTTATATAAACAATAGCAAACGATTTTATAGTGAACGATTATTTATTTTATTTGTATTGCTTTTTGGCATGCATAATGTTTTATGTTTATTATTATCTTGTTTTCTCAAAGCTATGGTGAAAGTACTGGAATTGTCAGACAATTCGAACACGAGATTTTATAAAATATCATCGCTTTAGACCACCCTTGAGCTCCAAAAATACCGTTTTATCATTATATCTGTGAACACGATTACTCAAAAACGCTTTGAGTAAGACGAATGAAATCTGTTTACGGATTTTAGACATTATTTATAGGACGTTAATATAATTAAACTAAATTAATTTGCTATACTTTGTAAAGTAATTTTTAAGTAGAGATACCTTTTTCTTTTCCGTTTAGTTTTGTAATATTAATGTCTCGTTTCAATGTAACACCAGTTTATTATTTAATCAATTTAATTTTTAATTAATAATTAGATTAATTTATTATTATTGATGACTTGCATATTAGTTTGATTTATTATTATATAAATTAATTATTCAAATTATTTTGGTTACATTTAGATTTAATATAAATTTCATCATTTTTGTTCAAATCAATGGAGAAAAAAGTGTCTAAAACACAAATTTGATTTTTAGTTACTATTAATGGTATACCAGAGATTAATTGCCAAGAATGACACTTGAAAACGGAATGGTTTAAGTACATGAAAATTAGTAGGGGATTTTGTGACTACAAGCGCAGTTTGGTGGCAAATCTTTGGTCAAATCAGTTGAGAAAAATGTGTCTAAGCGCAGATTTTATTTTCGGTTACTATTAACGGTGTATCAGGGATTAATCGCTCAGGATGACACTTCAAAAATGGAATGATTTAAATACATCAAAGTTAATATGGGACTTTGTTACTTTGCGTCAAATCTTTGTTCAAATCAGTTGAGAAAAATGTGTGTAAAGCTCAAATTTGATTTTCGGTTACTATTAATGGTATATCAGGGATAAATCACCAGGGATGGCAGGATAAATTGACTAAAAAACTAAATTCACTTTAAAAGTTCATTCCATTTCCAAACAAGACGTTATCTGCCATAAAAAGTTCTATTAGAGAGTATGTGAGAAAGTTTTGGGGAGACCACACTCGCTGATTTTTTTTAGATATTTTGTTTCAAGCAATGAATACAACTTGATCAATATTTTTAAGTTACTTTTCCAGTAGCCGGGCTCCAATGAATGAGTTAAGTAATGTAGAATTCTGCCAAATTTCTTACAGTGATTTTAAAGCGAAAAATTGCCAAATGATGAAGAATTCCACCAAATTTCTTACAGTGATATTAAAGCGAAAAATTGCCAATTGATGTAGAATTCCGCCAAATTTCGTAAAGTGATTTTAAAGCAAAAAATCGCCAAATGATGTAGAATTCCGCCAAATTTCGTAAAGTGGTTTTAAAGCGAAAAATCTCCAAACGATGTAGAATTTCGCCGAATTTCTTACAGTGATTTTAATTCGAAAAATCGCCAAATGATGCAGAATTCCACCAAATTTCTTGCAGTCATTTTAAAGCGAAAAATTGCCAATTGACGTAGAACTCCACCAAATTTCTTACGTTGATTTTAAAGCGAAAAATCGCCAAATGATATAGAATTCTGCCAAATTTCTGACAGTCATTTGAAAGCGAAAAATCGCCAAATGATGTAGAATACCGCCAAATTTATATGCCGATTTTTCTCCTCCACCCTGCTAACGGAAAAGTAGGATTTTTAATAAACCATCAACAATTCCATATTTCCTAGTCCAAGTACATTACTGGAACTATCGAACACGATTTTTGCCAATAATTTATGGGAACCCAGTCAAACACCTCACAAAGAAACGAAACTCTTGAATGTTAGCGAGAGTGGGGGGGGGGGAGTGGTGCTACGAAAATGTGATCAGATCATTTATCACCAAGGGAAATCGATCTTCTCTCTCCCCTCGGCACGTGCATATTAGCTGCTGATAGAGATCATTTGCTCCGGGAAAAAAAAGATGCGGGTTGTATTGCTTAGCCCTGATTGGTCGGACGAATGATACATTCCTCATACATTCTTTCGGCTGGATGCACGGAGGGAGCTCCTGTTGTTGCCAGAAATAGAACAATATTTCTTTCTTTAATTTGATATCTCAGTGTTTCCTAATGAGAAGTGCTTCGACATAATGATGAGAAAAATAGTGTTGAATTTATATTTAACGATGTCTCATCATTCAGTTTGTTGAGTCTCTTGATCGTTTAATTTCATAATACTTTATTTTTCAATTTCTGTGAGAAGGAATTTTATTTTGTCGCATATGAAGTATAGAAAATGTATTTAATCCGTAAAAATTGGGACTCGAGATTTCAACAATTCCCAATTCTAGTTTCCAAAAATATATTTATGGAATTATGTTTGTCTGTCTGTGAATAAGATAACAAGAAAGTGGGGAGGGAGGATAAATAAATAAATAAAACGTTTTGAGCAAATCGGCTGACATTTGATGTATGGAATTACACGCAAATTGGTAGATATAATGAACGGTAAATAATAATAAATGAACTGTTTATCATGAAGCTTATCTGCTACCGTAGAATGCAAGTGAATTTGATAGCTAGAAAAAGCAAAGATCTAGGAAAATAAAATTTAGCAACCTTGTATAGCGCCTAAAAATATAAATAATTGTCAAATTTTGAACCAAATTTTAAAAAAAACCCGTTTTGAGCAAATCGGCTGACATTCGATGTATAGAATTATACTCATATTTGTAGATATAAAGAACGGTAAATAATAATGAAAGAACTGTTTCTCATGAAGTCTATCAGCTACTGTAGAATGCAAGTGAATTTCATAGTTAAAAGTGTAAAAAGCTAGGAAAATAAAACTTTTCACACTGATATATAATTGTTTATAAAAATACTAGCCGCCTTTGGCGACCAGTCGGTTCGCCAATAATAATGCCAACTAAAGGGTTAAATCAATTTTTTTATATATAACTTGGTCTCGTAATAAGTTTTTCAGCAAAATATTTTCAAGCTTCGAATTTCGATAATCATGTAATCCACTTATACTATTATATAGGCCTTAAGCAGTCCTATCTTTGAACTCAGCATCTCTCTCTGATTTTCTATCAGTGCAGGTAAAATTCAGTTTTAAATTAAAGTGGAAATCATTGAAGCGCACTTCATATAAAGAAATTTTTACTCAATTCAAGCATGCCTTTAAATAAAACTAAGAACTGAAAGCATAATAGTCCGACATTGAAGTTTTATGTTCAATACTGAAATTGAAACCTAATAATTTTTTTTTTAATTTATAAGATCTCAAGGAATTATTTAGCAAAATTTCACCGGTTAATTGAAACCTTCAGTTTTTAATTTTATTTTTAGATGTATGTAAATGCTCTCAATAATAACATTTTTTTAGGTTTATAAACATATATAAAAAAATCATGGTTTAAATTCATTTGGTCTTATAGATTCATATTTGTAAAATCTTCTCAATATTTCAACTTCTAAATAAATAAATAAGCATTTCTATCTTCTTCAAATCTGGCTGATTTATTCAGTTCTGAATATTGCAAGTTTAGAACAATCATCATTTTCATAATGTAGGCCAATTATTTTAGAGTAACCCTGATTGGCTTCTTTGATATCTTGATAAAGTGATCTAAAATCGCCAGTTTATATCGAATAGTTATATTGAAATTTTCATAGATCGATCAGCTTTGATGATTGATTTAGTTGATTGGAGTGGAATTTTTTTAGCTTTATCATGATGCAAAATCATGATGTAATTTGGTTAAATAAAATTGTTTAATTGGATTAGTAGTATATGTATAGTAAAATATCATAGAAAACGTTTCCATCCATTTATTGTCCAAAAATATCATGATTCATATTTGTTTCATTTTATACAGACAGGTGCCGAAAATGACATTTTTATATGTTTAATTTGGAATGATAGTTGATTTATTTTTTCTCATTTGAGAAGATGATATTGTTTTGGTTGGGAAGTTTTGATGTCTCCGAAATATGCGGGTAAAAATAGTTTTATATGCTTTTACAAATTTTGCATTATTAATTATTACGTATGCTTGTTTGAAAGAAGATGCATTTTCAAATAGCTGACCTGCTTTTACCAGTATAGCTTTAATATTACGTATGCTTCGTTGAAAGCAGTTGCGTTTTTATTTCGCATGATTCATTAAAATGCGAAGATAAATTACAATCACGAAGGCGAATTCTTTGATTTGCACAAAATATCTTCTTCACATAAGTAAAAGTAACAATTCAAAACATGTCTTATTGTTTTAAAAATTAAAAAAAAAAGAATGCAAAAATATTTTACTACTACTGATTATCAATTGCTTTTTGTTCGTCGTTTTTTTTTTGAAATGACGTCACTTTCGAAATTCGTTTAAGATTTCTTGCCTTTAAATAATTAATTTCGCTCACAGAAGATTATCGTTTGGTGCTTTTCTAAAAATTCTTTCAGTTTTAACTGTCACACTTTTGTAATATATTTTTACTTTGTATTTTTATTTATTTTAATTCTTTAATTGAATTAATAATTTTGATATTGCAAACGATCAAGAAAAATTTACTCTTGCATTTATTGTTTAAATAATATCACATTTCCTATTTATTTCATTTCATATAATCACGTTTTTTTTTTGGTAGTAATTAACTTTTTTTAATCAGAATTTCTGAAAATGTGATGGCAACATTTATTAAAAGCTGATTTTTTTAGATCCTCGAGGAGATAACATTTTATTTTTATTTTATGCGAAATAAATTGTTGAAAAAAAACGATCAAATTAAATGTTTAAATATTCATTAAAAATAGAGTTTTAATTCGTAGGTCAAAACTCTAGCATCATTGAAAAGCTAATTTTTTTAGCTTTATCATGATGCAAAAATCAATTTTGTGCTGTAATATTTTCGGAAGTTATAGCGAAAAAATAGTCAAAATTTGGCTTATTTTTTAATTAATTAAAATGCTAATTAAAAATTCAAAAAAAGGGCTCCGAGGTG
>JAOUZG010041316.1:6468222-6490354 GCA_026289955.1 Argiope argentata | reverse complement strand
AACGGTCTGGCCTGTACATCGCCAACACACACACACACACACACACACACATTGTGCTTTATTATAAGTAAAGATGTAAAAAAAATTATGGTTTAAATTCCTTTGGTCTTATAGATTCATATTTGTAAAATATTCTTAACATTTCAACTTGTAAATAAATAAATCAGCATTTCTATCTTCTTCAAATCTGGCTGATTTATTCAGTTCTGAATATTGCAAATTTAGAACAATCATCATTTTCATAATCTAGACCAATTATTCTAGAGTAACTATGATTGGCTTCTTTGATATCTTGATAAAGTGATCAAAAATCGCCAGTTTTTATCGAATATTTATATTGAAATTTTCATAGATCGATCAGCTTTGATGCTTGATTTAGTTCAATGGAGTACCACTTTTTTTATTTGAAGGACTTATTGTCACAAGAATATTTTGTTAAATATGATTCACAGAGTAGATGATGTACGTAAAAATTTAATTCATTCGGCATTTTCCCCCTCAGTCTACTATTTATATATTTCAATTAGACCATTTGTTAAGAGATTTATGTCTATCCCAAAAAATTAAGAAATTAGATGGTGGGCTCCGATTACAGAAGATGCCTTGTAGATGTTAAGCCATACTTACCTTAAATAAAACTGTTTAATTGGTTTAGTAATATATGTATAGTAAAATATCAGAGAAAACGTTTCATTTATTTTCCAAAAATATCATGTTTCATATTTGTTTCATTTTATACAGACACGTGCCGAAAATGACATTTTTATATGTTTAATTAGGAATGATAGTTGATTTATTTTTTCTCATTTGAGAATACGATATTGTTTAGGTTAGAAAGTTTTGATGTCTCCAAAATATGCTGGTAAAAATAGTTTTATATGCTTTTAAAAATTTTGCATTTTTAATTATTACGTATGCTTGTTTGAAAGAAGATGCGTTTTCAAATAGCTGACCTACTTTTACCAGTATAGCTTTAATATTACGTATGCTTCGTTGAAAGCAGTTGCGTTTTTATTTCGCATGATTCATTAAAATGCGGAGATAAATTAGAAACACGAAGGCGAATTCTTTGATTTGCACAAAATATCTTCTTCACAAAAGTAAAAGTAATAATTCAAAACATGCCTTATTGTCATAAAAATTGAAAAAACAACACGAATTCAAAAAATATTTTATTTCTAGTTAATATCAATTGCTTTTTGTTCGTCGTTTCTTTGAAATGACGTCATTTTTAAAGTTCGCTTAAGATTTCTCGCTTTTAAATAATTAATCTCGCTCTCAGAAGATTATAGTTTGGTGCTTTTCTAAACATTCTTTTTCAGTTTTAACTGTCGCACTTTTGTAATATATTTTTACTTTGTATTTTTATTTACTTCAATTCTTTAATTGAATTAATAATTTTGATATTGCAAACGATCAAGAAAAATTTACTCTTGCATTTATTGCTTAAAAAATATCACATTTCCTATTTATTTCATTTCATATAATCACGTGATGAAAATTATATTTTTCTGTTTTATTTTTGGTAGTAATTTATTTTTTTAAAAATAAGAACTTCTGAAATTGTGGTGGCAACATTTTATTAAAAGCTGATTTTTTTGAGATCCTCGAGAAGATAAAATTTTATTATTATTTTTTTTTTGCGAAATAAATTGTTAAAAAAAACGATTAAATTACATGTTTAAAAATTCATTAAAAATAGAGTTTTAATATATAGATCACAACATTAGTATCTTTGAAAAGCTGATTTTTTGAGCTTTGACTTGATGCAAAAATCAATTTTGTGCTGTAATATTTTCGGAAGTTATAGCGAAAAAACGTCAAAATTTGGCTTATTTTTTAATTAATTAAAATGCTAATTAAAAATTCGAAAAAAGGGCTCCGAGGTGCACATTCCCGGTACCCAAGTTATGCATATACCAAATTTGGTAGCTGTAGGTCAAACGGTCTGGCCTGTACATCGCCAACACACACACACACACACACACATTGTGCTTTATTATAAGTAAAGATAAATAATTGTCAAATTTTGAACCAAATTTAAAAAAAAAAGGTTTTGAGCAAATCGGCTGACATTTTTAGTATGGAATTACTCTCATATATGTAGATATAATGAACGGTAAATAATAATAAATGAACTGTTTATCATGAAGTCTATCTACTACTGTAGAATGCAAGTGAATTTGATAGCTAGGAAATGCAAAGATCTAGGAAAATTAAATTTTGCACCCTGATGTATAATTGTTTATAAAAATATAATTAATTGTCACATTTTGAACCAAATTTTTAAAAAACGTTTTGAGCATATCGGCTTACATTTGATGTATTGAATTACACTCAAATTTATAGATATAATGAACGGTAAATAATAATGAATAAACGGTTTCTAGTGCAATCTATCTGCTACTGTAGAATACAAGTGAATTTGATAGCTAGAAAAAGCAAAGATCTAGGAAACTAAAATTTAGCACCCTTGTATAGCGTCTAAAAATATAAATAATTGTCAAATTTTGAACCAAATAAAAAAAAAGTTTTGAGCAAATCGGCTGACATTTTTAGTATGGAATTACACTCATATTTGTAGATATAATGAGCGGTAAATAGTAATGAATGAACTGTTTCTCACGAAGTCTATCTGCTACTGTAGAATGCAAATGAATTTGATAGCTAGGAAATGCAAAGATCTAGGAAAATAAAATGAAGCACCCTTGTATAGCGTCTAAAAATATAATTGTCAAATTTTGAACCAAATTCATCATTCTGTTGGGCTGTGAATTTTATGTGTATGTTCGAATCACATTAATATGATTTACATTTACGTGTCTGTAAATCACACTCATATTTATAATGTTATGAGTAAATAAAAAAAAGGTACATTTTCTTGTAACTGCAACTGGAGTCTTATGACACATTTTGGAGTCAGTCGATCTGCTAAAAAGGGTCTAAAACACATATTTTTCTGATACATTTAGTAAAAATTCTAGATCCCAAATAAATATTAATAATTCGTAACTATCGTTCGCCAATACCATGCAAGTTATTCAGATCTTACTTGATGTCCGCAACTTTTTGAGATATATGAGGAATTATATATTGGAGAATATGCGGGAAAACTTCGAAGAGACTAAACCTTATGATTTAGTTTTGTAGGAAATTCGCTTCCCTCAAATTTGTAAAATAAGTTTTTAAATAGTAATTAGAACAAGTAATATATAAAAAAATTAATATCAATTCCTAGATCAATTAAGAGTTTTTTTTTATTAAATAATTACAATTAATATAAGTATGTATATCTATATGAAAGAACCACAATATTAAGTGCAAAATAAAAAGCGAATACAGCTTTCCATTCTCCTTCTCGACACGTAGCTTAATCTTAAGGTTAGGTATGACAAGTACCTCCTTTAGAACTCGAGTACTAGCATTTTTTCTCGAACATTCGATGTCCTGTTACCGGAACTGTTAAAAGCCGAGGAGCACAAATGAGAGATATTTATTAATGAAATCGAAGTGAAAGAAAATAATGAATGAATTCTCTCTTTAAAGCGTTCATCAGAAAGATTTTTCTTAACACCTTATATCTTTTAAGTTGTTTAATAATGATTTATTTTTTGTGAGTTGTTGGTTTGTGTCTCGTACTAGCACTTGTTCTAGAACATTCGATGTTCTGTCACCGGAACTATAAAAGGCAGAGGCATACGAATTGACAAATAGTCATCATTGGAGTAATCGAGATGAGAGAAAGCAGTGTTAGAAGGCTTTTGAGCCGTAGGCTTTCAAGTTCGAGACCCGATTCCGCCAAAGAAACGTCATGTCAGGGGCTCTGTTGCACGTTAAATCTGTCGTGGCCAAACGTACTAGCGTTGATGTGTAGAAAAGGGGGGGGTGCCAGCTCAGGTGTTGTCCTCGTCATCTGAAAACAGTTCAAAATTACGAGATCCTTACCAATATAGACCTAGTGCTGCTTCACAACGGGACATTAACATAACTAAATTAAATAAATTAATTTTCTTTAAAGCATTGGTCAACAAAATCTCTCGGAACATTTGGTGTTTTGAGGTTGTTTAATTACGACTTGTTTCTTGTGAGTTGTTCATTTCACTCTCGCTCATTCAATACATCGTTTGTTCTAGAATATTTGAAATCATGTCGCTGGAACTATAAAAAGCGGAGGCGATTAAATGCGAGACAGCCATTAGTGGAGTAATCAAAAGGATGGAGAGTAATGAGAAAAGGCTTTCTTTAACTCTTTGAAGTCCAAAAACTAATTAGATCCAAAATTATTCACCTTATACAAAGATTTGCTTATTGCTATAAAAAATAAATATGTCGAATTTCTTTGAAAAATCAATCCACATCTCTTAACCGTTATGTAGGCGTTTTTAACAATTAAATTTGAAAAATAAATAAAACGTCAAAATGATGCACAATCTTAAATGCTGAGTCACACTCGACATCGGGCAGCAAAGGGTTAAAATGTTAATAAGCGAGATTTTCTGAACAGTTGAGGCTTTTGAGATTATTTAATGGAGATTTGCCGTTTGTGAATGGTTGATTTGTGCAAGAAACGTGTGTGTGTGTTTTGTTATCCATATTTCGAATAGAATATACGTCTTTAATTGTAAAAGAATCTATATACCCATTTTCTGTTGTACACCCATTGGTCTGATTAAGATTATGGATGCGATAATTCAAAATCTCAACAATCTATTTTCTTTTATTTAAGGGGACCAGGGATCTTTCAAATGGTTTTTTGCAATTTTCACCTTAGCAATTTGAAATTATACAGGTATTAAGAGTAACACTCTAGGGGATGACACACAAAATTTTGAAGCATTTTATTGATTTATTGATGAGTTAGGGGGTTAATATAATATAATATTAACGATAAATAACATTAATGAAAAATGTTCCAGGCGCTCCAAATTTTTTTGAAAGCGCTCCAATTCTTACTATTATTTATTCTAACCCTTTTGAAAGAAAATTTGGGATGAATCTTGAAGTTTGAATACGAAATGTCAAAATTAATCAATATAATAACTTAAAACTATTGTTTTTTTTAATAAAAGATTAAATAGTTTTGAGTAATTATAGTGGTTAATTTCAAAATATCGTTCTCAAACTTCAAGATTCATTCCAACTTTTTCTTCAAAAGGATTAAAGTAAGTAATAATAAAAATTGGGGCACTTTCGAAAAAAATTGGAGCTCCTGGAACATTTTTCATTAATGTTATTTATCGCTAATATTATATTATATTAACCCCCTAACTCATCAATAAATCAATGTAATGCTTCAAAATTTTGTGTGTCATTTCCAATACTGTTACTCTTAATGCCTGTAAAATATCAAATTGTTAAGGTGAAAATTGCAAAAAGCCATTTTAAAGTCCCTGGTCGCCTTAATTGATCTATTTAATTTTGGATCCATTAGATGAATGGTAAGAGATTCAAAATGAATACTGAGTACTTTTCCCTATATCACGAAGCTAAACATAAAATTACTCTTCTATTATCGTATTAATAAATTGGAAGGACGAGAGGAGAACAATATCGATTTCCCATATGGAACCTCCACCCAGCTCTCAAACTGTCTGTATTAACATTTCGTGCCATTTTGATGCTATAATTTATAAGCTTCAATTAAATTTGCAGACTGACATTAAATGTGATCTGATGTATTCCGCTTCTGCTAGCGCCAAACTAGGCATATTTAAATCGAATGTTTGGAGACCCCAAACATTTTCCAGTAATGACTCCAAGTCAAGTGAACCTGACTTAAAATGTTCAACTAGTGTTTCGGTAATTGTTGGAGAGAGGGGGTAGAAAAGGGGGTTTGAATTCGGTAAACACCACTAAGCTGGAGGGGGAGGGAGTAGAGTGTTTAGTCGAAGTTCTACTTAAGTGAATTAGTAAAAGGTTGAAATTGAATATGGAGTTATGCCTGCGGCTTTAAAGTTGCTTAAATTTAATATTAAACTGAATAAACGGCCAGCTATATATTGCTTGGTATATGGAAAACATAATATAAATAACAAAAACCGGCGTAGTCTTTGCCATTTTTTGAATTTAATATCCATTATTAAGTTAGAGTAATAAAACTCATATTTTACATCAATAACTATAAGATCAAGTTTTTTATATCTAATTATTTTGTTTGCGAACCCGTAAGAGAAATTTGTGCTCATATAATTTGTTGTCTAATGTTAAGAAAATAATTTAGAGTGTTTTATGATTATTATGATTAGTTGACATATGATAGTAAAATCGACTCGACATTTATAGAATCCATTATTTAAAATCTATAGTGCTATTATAAATGGGAAATTTTCGATGGATGGATTATTTTAGTCGATCACGCCAGAAGAACTGAGCGAAATTGGATGAAATTTAGCACAGAGATAGATTATAGTCCAGAATAGGACATAGAATGCTGTTTATTCCGGTTAATAGAGTGATTAAAATTTTTATTAATTAAAAACTAACTTTCCCGCCTAAAATCTTCATTTCCTCACGCTAACGAGGTTAGGCTTAACATGTTTTCAACCGATTATTTTGAATGATTCTGTTTATTTCCTTAGTGTTTGGTTCATTTAAAATTAAACATTGTTAATTAATCGATTTTTAAAAATTCATTTTTAAGTACTTTTGTATTAAAATAAAACTAAAAAATTAAAATGAAATCTTCTATGCATATTTTAATGTATCATGTTAGAACATCATTTCTTCAACGGCCAAGCACCGCGTGCTCGTGCAGGTTAAATTATATATTCAATCATCTTAATTGTTTCATTGAATGAGTCACTTTAGTATTGCAAACGATCCGAAAAAAATTTGTCTCGCATTGATTGTTAGAAAAAAATCACATTTCCTATTTATTTCATTTCGTATAATCAAGTGCTCAAAATGACATTTTTCTAGGTTTTATTTGCTTTAGTCATTAACTTATTTTTTTTAAAAAAAATCAGAGCTTTTGTAAATGCAATGGCAATACTTTATGAAAAGCTGATTTTTTGAGATACTCGTGCAGATAATTAAACATTCAGTTTACGCCTACGGATTTTTGTTGACGCCCCAAACCTCATTCCTAAAACAACATCATGTTCTGACATGATAATAAAGGAAATTAAAAATTTTCAATTTGTATTGAATTAGAACTGACGTAGAAAATTCACGCATTTTCATTGTCCTAATTGGCGTTGAAAATTCAGTGTGTTGTTATGTTGACAATTGTATATTCCTTTTAATTGAAGATTTAAAAAAAATAGATGTATAATACTGTTGTAGCTATCTTAATCTTGATAGCAAAATAAAATAGACTTGATTTAATTTTAAAGAAATGTGTACTTAATTTGCTATTTTGCTTTATATTAAATACACACTATAAATATATTTTTAGATTAGTTATGCGCTTCCCCAAGCGTACGAAATAGCGGGAAAAAGTAAGTACTTTGTAAATTAGTAATTATATTTATATACTTTCAAAAAAATTTATTATTAAGAGAGGAGAGATTTTAAATAAACCAACTTTAATTAAATCTTTCATTTTACTTAAAAGCAATTGCTTAATTTTTTAGATTCAATTGGTTCATAGATTTCATTTGCCTAAATATATTTAATAAATGTTATTGAAAGTATGAAAAGAAAAATGAGTTTTGTAGGATTTAAATTTTATTTTGAAATCTATTCAAAAATCAAAATTATGTTCATATATTTATTAACTAACTACTTATCATATTTTAGTAGTTAAAAATATTTCAGATTTTTTATAAATATATTTAAACAATGATTTTTTTAGGTTTGATATTCAATTAAAAGATGCAAAAAATATTTTTCGACTTTCTATTCATATTTTAAGAACAAAAAGTTGATACATAATCAAATATTATCTATTATTAAGTTAATTATTTTTCACTTAATTATTTTGCAGTGATAAAACACATATTAAAATTTATATCTCTGTCTTGTTACTTTTTACACTTTCTCAAGTACGAAGAACAAAAAGTGAAAATACTGTAATCGTCAAAAAATACTAAATTGAAAATTTGAAGAATCTCTACGGCTCAAATTTTTCTACGTTCGAAAAACGCATTTTCGGAATTGAAGTTGTCTATTTATTTTAAATTTAATCTGTTCAATTTTTCAATCAAGCAATTCAAATCTTTTTTATCTGTTCGATGACTCAAAAATGTTTTGAGAAAAACAAATAAAATTTTAAATATTATTTTTACATCACAATCGCAGATTTCTTTAAAATTTTGAGCAAATCAATTAAAACTGTTTGTTGGACTATCTGAGAAAAAATAAATACAATAAATACAAAACCTAAAAAGTTAGTTAAAATTTTATACACTTGTAATAAAAATCCATATAAATTCTGAAATAAAATCCGTTATGTGCGTGATATTTTGACGGTGGGAATTGAAGTCAATTTGATATTGCAAAAACGTTGCAAATTAAGTAAATAAATATTTGATTTCGTTGCTTTTCGTTTCGACCTAAATTATGTGCTTATCAAGCTTCAGGATTAGATTAAAATTATAGTCACTATTTCAAAATTCTTAAAAAAATGTAAAGATTAGATTATTTTAAATTACATTAATATTAACAGTTAAAATAATAAAATTGTAAAATAAACTTCAAAAATATTTTTTTCGTTTCATTTTTGGATTAAAATAAATAAGTCGGAAGTATTAAAATTTGGGATAGACAAGGCAATTTGCAATCATTGTAATAAAATGTTGTATTAGTAATAATCATCTGCAATCTACATGAAAGTAGTCCATAAAATAATTATGGGAAAGAAAACAGAAGCAATCGGTGAAGAATTGACAAGATATTCCTGCTCTTCGAAAAAAAGAGTGAAAATGGAAATAAATAGTTTAGAAGAAATAATATGAAAACTTTCAGTAATGAATGGATTTTCTATTTATAACCTTACAAATAGTTCATTCATACGAATTTTTTTCAATTCATTACCAACAAACAATTAGAGTGATGGAAATTAACTATTTAAATTATTGAAAATAATATAAATAAAATTAAAATTAGTAAAAATAACATAAATATCATTTAAATTATTTTTTTTCTGAGTTTTCGTTTTTTTCTGTGTAAGTAATACGTATATGTAATCCTTATTTTTTTATATTTTGATATTGATCTCGTTTTATGTTATTTTATATAAATTAAATGGAATAATTTCCACTTTTCTTTTTTTATTTTGTCAAAGATTCGAAAATCGGCTAAAACCGGGTTTTTTTTTAGAAATATTGAATTTGAAAACCGGGTTTTCAAAACGTCGGTTTTTATATAAACCTTAATTGGAATTTCAACAAAAAAGCAGTCAATCTATCTATAACCATTTGAAAATAAAAATTTCCTTTTCTTATCGTTTGGGGAATTTTTTCATGCTTGTAAATATAAATTATGTTATAGAATTTTTGCATCTGAGGTTAGATTATGTATTATTTTTACTTTTACTTTCATATTTTTTTCCCTCTTCTATACTTTTTTTATTTTTATTTTATATCTTTTAGTATTTTTCACTCTTAATTAGTGTATGCATACACTTTTTTTGTGTGTGAATATTTATTTTTCTTCTTTTAAGTTCGAAACCAAATTTTCTTCTTTAAAAGCTTTGTTTCAAAACTGAGGTTTTGATTTTCCATTCTCAAAGGAAAACCTTTATTTCTTTGCGTGTTAGTATTTGTATTTTTTTTACTTGTATCTTGTACATATACACGTAATTTCTTTTGCGTAAAACTTTTGTTTTGTTTTTAACTTTTAGAACGCAATTTTTATACGAGGTTTAAATTTTTTATTCTTACTTTTGAAAGCTTAATGTTGTATATTTGATGTGCATTAAGAATACCTAAATATTCAACGATAAACAAATAAATATATTTTTTCTATGTAACTCGAAGAAATGTTGAATTATTATGTATGTGCATCAATAACCACAAGAATATTGATAATAGATAGAGACAACATTCATATTTTATAGTACAACATTTATATTTTATCTGAATGTCCAATTTTTAATCCTTAACAATTACGTATATTTGGTATATCATTTAAAAATTTTCTTGACTTAGTTGGAGAACATCCCCATTCAAACTTTTTTACCTTCTTGAAAGAAAATATTTTCACTCTTATTTAACTTGAACCAATTTTATCATCATATTTCTTAGTCTTCAACTTTTCAACTTTTTACAACAACTTCAACTTTTTAGAACTTCCCAGAATATTTTTTTATCTTCAACGATGTGGTTGGCTGTTGCACATATGGCTGTTGTGTCACAAAATCCTAAATAACCAATCAACCTGTACATGAACGTTTTATGCTTCGTGATATTTTTTAAGATAAAACAATACAGAATAGGCCTTTTGGATGTCATTTCTGTCAAACGACTAATACCATAACCGACACAGAACTCAGTTACAGTTACAAGATAAATTGCCAAATTTCATTTAGCTAGTCTACAGTATTTTTGAGTATCTTGCTTGCAAGTATACTAATGTATATATGATCAATTCTTAAACAGATTAATAATTTTTAAGTTTAAATACATATTAAATTTTAACCATCTAATTCATTACGTTGTGTACATATCGAGTTAACTTGTAATTGGACACCCAGACAGATAGACTTTCACTGAATGAATTTCTTTCCAAATTTGATAGAAATCTACAAATAAATTTAAGCCGTCTATCTTAAAACGTTTAGATAGACGAATGAGATAGATAGACAATAGCAAAGATATAAATAGATAGATATAGCAAAAGATAGACAACAGTTCAAAGACAAATAAAATTTTTCCAAAAAATATGTTATCTATACTCAGGGATGGGGAACATGGAACTTGTCGAAATTTCTGGTTCGATATTTTCTTGACGATTTCAGTACTTTTCCTATACTTCTAGTACGCTGAAGTAAAAAAGGGAACAGATTGTCCCCTATATTCGTTTCTATTTTTTCAAAAAACAATAGATACTTCTTCTATTGTTCTTTATAATTAACCCCTTAACCGGTTTGTCCGTACACCGTACGTGCATTGATTTATCGAATTTTAATAGTTGTAAACAAAAAATAAATCATTCATAACAATAATAATTCAATAGTAAAAATTACTTCGAATACGTAGATAAGCCAAGTATTCCATGGATTCCATTTGAATCAAAATAAGAAAATATTCCCAAAATAGAAGGTGTCATCTTATTAGATAGTAAGGAAAATAAACCGGTTAAGGGGTTAAAGAATCTAATCAGCCAACACATGATACCTGTCTTTACACCATTTGGAAAATTATCATTCATAAAATTGTTTATTATTTTAAGGACAGATTTTTTTCATCTTTACTCTTACATTTTCGCTGTAGAATATAGGAATTGAGGCTAAAGATAGGCGTGAAAAAAGAAATTCCTCAGAATTTTTTTCTTCCCTTGGTGTATGACTGTTTAACCCATTGACTGTCAGACATATTTAGAGCGTCTTGCCCTGGGTGCCAAGGTTTTATTTTGAAGAATACATGAAAGTTTACAAATTATAATTATATTAAGTTGCTGATATAATATTGTAATTAGCATTTACAGTAATTTTTTTATTGAAAAAAAACACTGCGAGATAACTCGTAGCTGGCGTCATTGATAAAAATTCCTGTGCTGGTTGCCACTTAAGAGTTATCTCGTAGTATTCTTTTTTTAATAAAAATTGCAATAAATGTCATATATATATATATATATATATATATATATATATATATATATATATATATATATATATATATCTGTACAAAGGAAAAAACATTAGGAGGCTAGGTATTTTTGTCCACAGAAACCGAGCACTTTATGCGTTGATCCTTGTTTTAGAGTTTATCATATTCAGCAACAATAATAAAAATATTTTTAAATTTATGTAATGCATTCATATATATAAATATAATTATTATAATCTAATAATCTAAGTTATAATTTTTATTATAAAAATTGAAAATTAATACGTTTTTTTTACTACATATAAATTTTTCATTCACCTTTTAAAAATATTTTAAACTAAAATGGCCATTTGTAATTAATCTAAAATTACAGCACACACTACGAGATGTCTATTAGCTTTCAGTTTTGATATACACGCTTAATACGAGATATCTCTTAGCTAGCAGTCAATGGATTAATCAATATGATATGTCGAATGGAAGAAAAAGAGCAAATGGTTGAGAAAAATTGATAGATTATATTCGTAAATTGATTATATTACTGAATATCTTTAAATTTCGATATAATTGCTATTATATATTCACTGATATAGAATACGCGGGTCTTTCATGAACACAATTTGGCCAGATTTGTGGTTAAATGTGTTCAAAATAATCCCTTCACAAAATCAACTAAACGATAAATTTCAGATAATGACAATCTATATTTTGTAGCCATTACTCAAGTCCCATTATCACTGTTGAACTATAGAAGTATTTAATCCTTCATTATCAAAGAATCGGCGATAATGGTATGCGTAGGAGTCACTTGCTCTAGATCAGAAAGCCATGGAAGAATAAAATCTTTTAAAGAGGAATAGCATTACTGCAGAGAAAGGAAAAGTAGATGATAAATCAATTTAAAATTCTGGAGGTAAATATTTGAGTATTGTTATGGATTTAAATTTAAATCATGTAAATTAATGAAAATGTAAAATTAATGAAACGTAAATAATTATTTCTTGTGTAAAATGAATGAAAAGTACTTTGTTATAGTTTAGATTATAATAAACAAAACTGTTAAATGTCTGTCTATTCTATGTTATAAATATTGCCTTTTATCAAACATAAATAAATGAAAAGACAGAGTTTCATTTGAATAATGTGTATTTATATTTTGAATAGCTGTTATATCAGGCTTTCAAATGTTGTACTTATATTTTTTATTTTAATAGCAGAGACACTAATGCAATAATTACGGATCATTTATTTTGTAGGTAAAATAGTTTTTATGTCATTTTTACCTTCTTTAATACGAAATACATAGAAAACTGTTAACCTTTAAAAAATATTTATTTTGTATTTGATTATTTTTTTTTTGTTAAAGACCTTCTGAATCTAAATAAGTATAACGGGTGATATTGTATTCTCAACATGCTTTTTGTCGAGACAATGGAGTTTTTCAAAATATACTTGACGAATATGTCTCAATCCAATGTTGTTATTTGACTCTCTCTCTCTCTCTCTTTTTTTTGTGTGTGTGTGTGTGATGGACGTTGCATCTGTCGTGATCACTTAGTCCTCCATGTAGGGAGTAATACCATTTCGGGTACTGGTTCAGAGGTAATCGTTCTCTGTTCCAGACCTAAGTTACGACCTGTGGATGAATGAATGAAATGCGTGAATGAAGTCCGCTCCGTAGAAAGGGTTTATGACGTGTGTGAGCTTGAAGTCAGACTTCTGCTTTCGGGAACACAAGAGTCCCTATCCTCAGAAGCTATCCCCCGAGGGGGCACCTTGTAATTGGAGATGAGATGCTTCCGGTATGGTGGTTGTATATCTCCAACCCGGTGGGTACACAATTGGGGGGGTTAGGCTCCTCCCATCGATGACAGGACGTACTTCCTTCAGGGAGGGATGTGCCGTGGCCGTTGATGACCATTCGGACTCAACCACAGTTCCCGCTAATTGTTGTTGCGGCGGTCCGGTCATTCAGAGCTGATGGTTTTTCCGTGTGCCTTCGCGGCAGGTCGGAGAGTCAGTTCTATGACTTACCCTCAGAAGCTACTGCCCTCCTCCTTCCTTTGTAAAGCGAAACACGAGAATAACAACAGATAAATTTTAGTAAGAGAAATTGATAAAATACATTGACGCTTCTATTATATCTCGTATGATAAATATATCTTCCAAAAATAACGCAACATTATATCATAACAATTATTATAAAGGGAGGAAATAAAGGTAGTAGCATATACTTGTTGCCAAAACGTTCAGTTATATTGTTAGTATAACTTCAAGATGTTACTCGATTTTCGGAAATTCTTTGAGCATCGTCTGAAAATCGCACAATATCGCGTGCTAACATGGTAGGTATGGATACTCAAGGAACAACTTCTTCTTGTGTACAGCCAACCACCCCTCCGACAGGATTTGTTGTGATCGACTGCTATCTTTAGCATTGACCAATTTGTCAAGCTGACATTCTCGTTTAGGTAATTAGCCACAATGTGGTCAATATCTGCTCTTCCTCATCCAATGAAACCAAGATGAGGCCAACATTAAAAGAAAATCTCAGCAAAATTGCAAATATTTCTCAAAAATCTTTTTTCACTACAACAGAAATCCAAACAATTTCAAACAGTTTGTAAAAACCTGACAATTTTTGACATCATGTCTCTAAGAATAACTATCCTCTGTTTTCTTAGCATAGCCGGATTAAAGAAGATTTGATTTTCCCAGACTCAAACCCAGAATAATGTTTGTCTCCTTCAGAAATCAAGTTCTTCTCCAAGCATTATTTATTTAATCAAAATTCTTCTCATATGCCCCAATGACAACATTTGTATGTATTGTGTATATTTGTTGTTACTTTGTGTATCCTTTTGTGTTCTTAAATCCTTTTCTTTTCCTTATTAAGTCTTTTCACGCATATCCTGATAGGGAAGCCAAGAGAATCGAAGTTAAAGGATATTCTGTGCGAAAAGAAAAGGATGCATAGCCAGACCATTAAATTACATTCCTAAACCATATATCTTATTGTTTCACATATTTTTTTATTGTGGCAATGCTTGTTATTTCAAAAATATATGGCCAATTTAAAAAGCAATATTGCTCAAAGTTTATCCAATTTTGAGCCAATGCCCAGTACAAAAAATTAAGCCTTGTCACTTTTAAAACTGTTTCTCTAGACACTAATCTTTTAGAATTCATAAGATAAGTTATATTTATTGAACCACCGTGGTTTTGAATAATATTTCATAGCAAAAATTTCAACGAGGAATTTCCTTAGGATTCCATAAATGAATAAATTTGAGGAAAAAAAATCGTTTGCGCTACACAAAATATATAGAGATATTTATATACGACGTTGATATTACATTCATTATTTTATCAGAGACAATAAGAACTTTTTTTATTACATAGTTTTAGTTTTCATAATATTCCGTGGTAAATAGTTCAACGATAAATTTCCATAAAATTTCATAAATAAATTAATTTTAGATAGAAAAAAGAAATCTTTTGCTTTGCACAAAAAATATGGAGATTTTAATATGGCGAGGCTTAGTATTACATTTTTTATTTTATCAGAACCGATATGCAAAGTTCTATTTATTGTACCATTTTTGTTTGCATAATATTTCACGGTAAATATTTCAACGATAAATTTTATTAAAGTTCCATAAATAAATAAATTTTAGAAGGAAAAATATCGTTTGTGTTTCACAAAAATATGAAATATTTATATATAATTAGTTTTAGTATTAAATTCATTATTTCATCAAATAAAAAATAACATTAGAACTTCAACTAAATTTAGTAATTTTATATTTTTAGCACAGAATAAGGAGTGTTGCCCTTCATACATCTGAAATTATTGGCTGAATTACGACTGATCATGAAAAAAGCGTTCACTCAGCTGTTCTTTGGGCCATTAATGGTAATGATTCGCTTTCTTTTATTGTGATAAATAGAATCATGCTATAAGCATTATTTAAAGATTTTGATCATTGTTGTGTTATAATTTCTTATATGCGATGATTCAAATACTTGATTCTTGAAAGTAGTTTTCACTGCTGATTTCAATTCATTTAAATTCAACAAAAATTAAAAATGTAAATTATCAAATCTGTTTATTTAACTTTTTACAAAAATAAATTTTAAACATTTATTATATGTTCTTAACACCAAATTTGACGGTATGTGTCAAATTTCTTATTAATCCATTCAAAGGAATTCCGACTACTCGGTTATAATTTAACATTTTAGCTACAAAATGGCGAAAATTAATTGGATAAAATTTGGTATGCAGATTTAACATTTAAAATGTAGACAACGATTAAATTTAGAGCTTTTATTAGTCAAAAGTTGATCATATGTTAGTCCGTACTTTTAAATTATATAAACGCGGTAAGTTCAAATCTCGGCGACTGAAATATATGAAATTTGGTGAAATTTGTATTTTTTTTTGAATTTAAAAAAATGTTGGGAAAAGTGCACCTGAAATACAAATTCTATTTTTCTATTCTACGCAAAACTCGATAACGGCTCACCAATTAAGCTAATTTTTTTTCAATATTTTATTTAAAACATGAGGAAGGTTCTTATAGAAACAAAAAATTGAAAAAATAACATAAAAATCTTTCTTTTAAATCAATTTCTACTTAGGTTAAAACTTATTTTTATTTTAATTACTCTTTATTAAATAACTACAATTAATATAAATATGTGTAGAAATATGGCGGCAAATAGAAAGAGGATTTCCCATTCTCCTTTCTATACATGGTGTTCGAACTCGCAGTCCAAGGGATGGGAGTCAAACGCCATACCAACCAGACTTTCCTGGCCTAACGATTACAATTACTATAAATAATTGATAAAAAAATTATATTAGTATTGAATTTTTAACGCCAATTAAGAATTTAAAGCCAATTGTGGCAAAGTAAAAGGCGAGATATTTTTTCATAAGCTGAGGTACGCAATACAGATTAGAAATTATCTAATTTTCTATATTCTGTATTATTTTAATTCGAAAATACTTCAAATTGAATCGGAAAAATCGATTAATTAACAATGTTTAATTTTAAGTGCATCAAGTGTTATGAAAATAAACAGGATCGTTTAAAATAATCGGCCGAAAACATATTAAACCTATCTTCATTGACATTAGGAAAAAATCAAACTGATTTCGTTTCTTATTTGGCGGCCGGGAAATGAAGATTTTTAGCGAGAAAGTTAGTTTTTAATTAATTAAAAAAAAAAACCGTAACGTCAAATTTTATCCGATAGAAGTTTAAAAATTTTTACTTGAACTTGATTGGATGAATAAAAAGTATTTTATTAACGGTTGAAAATTCGAACAAGATATATGTATACATATAGGGAGAGTGTGAGCTAGTATTAGGAATTAAACAAATGTGAGGAAAATAGTAAAAACGACTCCTTTCCTTCTTTTAGACAAAAATGCTATTTACCTACCGCCAAATACGTAGACTTCAATTTGTTTTTTTCTCTACGCTGATAAGATTAGTCTTAACTTGTTTTCAATCTATTATTTCAAACGATTCTGTTTATTTTCTTAGTTTTTGATGCATTTAAAATTAAACATTGGTAATTAATCGGTCTTTCGGATTCATTCTGAAGTACATTTGAATTAAAATAAAACAGAATATAGCAAATTAAAATTTTTAAATCTGTATTGCGTTACCCCAACTGGTGTAGAAAATAAATCATTTGAGTTGCTCCCATTAACATTGAAAATTCATGCATCTGCAGTGTATTTTAATTACTGACAACTGTGCTTTTATTTTAATGAAAAATTTGAAAGTTACGTGTATAATGCTGTTGTAGCTATCTCAATCTCGATCAATAAATAAAATAGACTAGACCTGATTTTAAAGAAATACGGACTTGATTTGAGGGTTTGCTTTATTTTGGGTACACACTGTAAATAAATTGTTTTTAAGTTAGTTGTGTGATTTTCCATGCTACAAAGTCGCGGGTAAAAGCTATTATATATATATAAAGACAGAAAGTACTGAAATAATCAAAAAATTCGAACTCCAGACTTTTGTGTATTTCCATGCTTCAGACCTCCTTGAGATCGAAAAATACGTTGAAAAAATGTCTGATTTTTCCGTGAGGAACATAACTCAAACACGTTTTGAGTTAGAAGAATGAAATTTTATGTACTGTCATTACACAAAATTTGTGAAGTTTTGTTAAATTTTGATTTTTTTATAATTATAATTAATTTTCAAATACCTTAATTTTTTAAATACTGTAATGAGAAAAAAAGTTTAATTTTATAAGATTCACAAACTGGGAAAAAATATTATTCTATGCGAAATGCCATGATTTCCATTATGTTTCCTAATCTACGCGCTCTGATTTGAATCATGTAAATCGAAAGAAGAGCATTTCCAATCGAGAGGAACGTTTATTAGAATTCATCGGAATTGTGACGCCATCTCTTGAAGATAAATTCAACTATTCAAAAGATTTTGAAACTAAATGTACTAATATTATTGGAATTCATCTTAGAGATCGTCCAATTTAAAGGCTTACAAAATAAATAATATGGAATTTAAAATTAAAATTTTATAATAGTTTGTAGTACACAGGTTTTAAACAGCCTTTTATAATGATTAATATTATTATATCATGGCTTTAACGAGAAAAAAAAATTGAAAAAATGTAATTGCTTTTGCGATGAAATTTTCACTTGAGTTTTTAAAATTAATTAATCCTAAGTTAGCATCCCCTTTATGTATTTATAAAGATTGTATCATTAAAATATTTTGTTTATAATTGTATTTGTTTAAATTTGTATTTCCTTTTTCCTGTATAAGTATTGGTATCATGAATGTTCGACCTTAATTTATACTAAGAATAGTTAAACCATTCCTTAATAAAATATAAAATGTTGGCTTATAATTTCATTCTAAAGGAAACGGAAAAAATTGGTTACAATGCATTTTTAGTCACATTCTTTCAAATTTATTGGAGACAATTTGTAAGCTTCGTAGCTGCTAAAAAAGTGTAATAATTATTACAATCACATGAAAATTATAGAATGTCCTTTTTTCATTAGAAAATTAAACAAAAGATTGAGTTTATTTATTATAATTTACATTGCAACTGAACTCGATCTTATAGATCCAGTGCGACATGACCTTCTCCGGCTGTGAGGGTGTCTTATCAATCGGAGCGATATTTATCACTAATGCTATGATTAATCGACTATATTTCAGTAAACTTTGGAATGTTTCTTATCAGCCTAATTCTCTTTTTCCTTTGAGGCGGGATTCTGGAAGGTTGTTTACAAGACATTGTAACTTTTCAAGCGGCTATTTTGTACAGTTTTAAGTTTATTTAAAGTATTGTCTGGCAACATATCTGTCTGTTGACAGTCAACAAAATAATTTACTTCCTGTTTTGATAAATATCTAAGTAACAATGATGAAAGAAGAGCCGGCAATTACAGAAATTCCAAATTTGTTTCAGGTAATATTTATTTGTGTATTTTTCTCCAAATGTAAACAATGTTTTTTTGTAGAAACCATAAATCACCTTACCATATTTTCGCTTTTCTTTTGATTGAGTTAAATGAAACAAATACTTATTTTTCAGACTGTCATTTCTTATTTCTCAGTGTGGGATCATAATAGTTTTGTTGTTTGAATTAAATCAATTAATATTTAAAAATGAAGTGTTTTGTATCAAATTGCTTTTATGTCATCTATCATGCCATTGTTAAGTTTTTTTTTTTTTCTTGTGTGTTGGAGCAATTTGTGTAAATTTCATTTTTTGCTCTTTAAAATACAACTTTTTAAAAAAATGAACTATATTGCCCTTTAAATACAGCTTATTTAAAATTCAAAATATGCTGGTCTTTAAATATAGCTTATTTAAAATGCAAACCCTTTGTTTAGAATAAATTTTGATTCCATTAACCTTATTATTAAGCTTTCATAATTCTAGAAGTAATTAAGTTGTTTGCTGTGATGTATATGTTGTCTGCAAAATACTTTTAAAATATGTGTTGTAGATTTTCCATTTAAACTAAATTTTTTATATTTTATGTAAAAGTTGAAAAAAGTTATTATAAATATTACAATTTAAATAAGATTACTTGAATCTAATTATTGATTTATTATTATTTTGCAGATTTATTATTGTTTTTCATAAATCCCTATGTCAACATAATTAATTATGTATATATATATTTTTAATTTTTCAGATTTTTTTTAAAAATTTATTTTAAAATAAGGATTAAGTATTCATATTTATTTGTAAGAAAGTAATAGGTTTGATTGTTGTATTTTTATCATTGGTATCACTACTTTGTGATAATTTATAGAAAATTGAAATGTATTTTATTCTATAAAATGAACCAAACATTTCCATAATCATAATAATTTACGTTAAAATTTTGATTGTGATAATGTACTAAAAAGCATTGTTGAAGCAGCATTTTTAAAAATCTCTAGTTGTATTAATATAAATTAAATTTTAATTTTAAACTAAACTATTCAGTATGTGTTATATTTTTAAAGGCTGATTAAAAGTTCTTTATAAAAAATTTTTAGCCAACAATGCTCAGGAATATGTTTGAATTAATTATGTCTTTGATACAAAGTGCAATAATTAAGAATATATGATTAATAGTTAATTTTTGTTATGAAATTGTGTAAATAATGTTTTAACAACAAAAAAAAGATGGAATTGTTGCATTTTTTTTACGTAGTTTTTTCATAATTTTTAAAATTATATATTTAAAAGGCATAAAACAAAAATTTAAAAAGGACTACATTGTGTGTAGATATGAATACTGTTAGAGATAAATGAAATGATTCAATTTAAGGATATTTTTGATCATTTCACTTGTAATGGAACATATACTTTCCATTAAACTTTTAAAATTAGTTTAACTAATTTTAAAATGCAAGTTCTTTGGGAGTTATTTGACCATGTCACATCTGTGGTTATTGTTTATTTTGAATTCAATTGTTTCTTTTTAAAATTGTTTATAACACATGTGTGTCATTCAGAAATATTTATATTTCACATCCATAAAAAATGAAGAGAAAACCTTTTTAATTTTTTTAAATCAAATGTTAGCATGAAAGATGTCAGGGTTAAGCTAATCATTTTTATACTTTTTCATTTTTCAAAGTATTTTCAACATAATTGTTTTAAAATAATTCTTTAACATTTTTCTGTGTTTTATATTTCTAATTAACATTTCTGTAAAGTCCATAACTTTTTTTTTCATTATTGGGAAAAAAATACTGTCTTGAAAAGATAAAATCTTAATAAAATCCAGTCCAATTAAAAAAAAATAGAGGGGGGCAGAGGGTATATGAAAATTTACTAGAGAGATAATTAGATTCAGATTAATTTAAATAGGATTTACCACAGAGTGACTTTTTCTGACTTCATATGCGATAAATTATTTTTAAGTGGAAAATAATAGTTCAAATCTTTTTTATCAACTATCATCATTCTTAATATTGGTGATGAATTAATTTGAATTAGAGCTATGAAATAAAAATGTAATAAACTTACTTTTATTTCCATTTTTTTAAAAGTTGTGAGGGCATTAAAATCATGTTGTAGTTCTTACAATAATATACTTTTGTCTTAAATTTTAAGCTAAACCATTTATAATTATGAAAAATTATCTCTAAAAAGTTGTTTAAAATTCTAGATTTCACCTTCATGTCATTTGTTTCATGATTGCTAATCTTATTAAAAAGTAAAATGCTTATTATTAATGGATCTCTATGTATTGGTATATTTTTTTACTTAACTGACTTTTTCTTCTAGCCTATTTACAGACTTTAAAGAAGCTTTATCAAAATTTCTGTAAGGTAATATATAGTTGTTTACTGCAAAATAATGCATTCTTAAAATGCATGTGGCATGGTTTTAGAGTTAGAATATTTTGCATGCATTAGATTTAAAGGTTTTTAAGTTGCTTGGTTTGGGCAAAACTCCTTGGAATTCAGCTGGTGTTATGATACATGCAATCTGGAAATGCAGTTGGTGATAATGTATAGTTGAGGTATTAAATACTTATCAGAAGAATGAATGGAAGAATAATATTTTGCGTAATATTTTTAGAACTTCAATTTACTACTCTTATGTTTGTATACCACTGGAGATATAAAGATTCACATCCTCCTTAAGAATTCCTTGAGTTTTATTTTGCTATATTTGTGATCATTTAAAAGTATTTGATTTTTCATTAGGTCTATAAAAGTCTTTATAAGAATTAGCTATTTATGCAATCTTTATTTGGGAGAGAGGGTACAGTTCAGTTTGTGTGTTGATTTTGCCTTGAGAATTCCATCAATAGAAGTCTGTAGGAGGCTTTCAGAAATTTTGGTCTAACTCCCCCCCCTCACTCCCACTTAAACACTAGGCAAAGTAATAATTTT
>JAOUZG010041316.1:6412877-6431245 GCA_026289955.1 Argiope argentata | reverse complement strand
GTGTTAGAACATAATTTCTTGAACGGCCACTCACCACGTGCTCGTGCAAGTTAAATTATATTTTTATTCATTTTCATTGTTTCATTGAATAAGTCACTTTAGTATTGATTGCCAACGGTCTAAAAAACTTTATCTAGCCTTAATTATTTTTTTAAAAAATATCAGATTTCCTATTTATTTCATTTTACATAATCACGTCCTCAAAATAACATTTTTCTAGGTTTTATTTGCTGTAGTCACGAATTAATTTTTTTTAGCCAGAGCTTTTGTAAATGGGATGATATCACGTTATTAAAAGCTGATTTTTTGAGATGCTCGTGCAGATAATAAAATTTCAATTTTTCGTCTACGGATTTTTGTTGACTTCAGAAACCTCATCCCAAGAGCAACATCATGTTCTTTCACGATAAAAAATTGCTAAACATTGGACTTAAGAACCGTGTATGGAGACTAAATCCAACTTTTAAAATAACATTAGAAAACAGGATAGGAAATGAAAATTTATAGTTATTTTATATTAAACATGATAATGCACATTAACAAATTCAGTTTTTTAGAGACGTTAAAATATTTGAAAAATTTGCTAAACAAGTAATTATTTATATAATTGACTTAAAAATAAACAATTATTTCTCAAATTTCAGCTCAATGTAGCATATTGGATATGATTTAATCCTTTTTTTTTCAACACTTTAAACCCCTGAATCTTTTTTGAAGCTTTTCTGAATTCAATAGCCAAATTAAAAAGACAGAGCATTCACTAGGAATTATTCCAAGAAAAAAATTATGAAACTTTTAATTTCTTTCTTTCTTGTAAGTCAATATATTGCAATTTTCTTAAATTAATTGTAATTAAGTTAGATGTAATCTTGTGTCAAATATTAGATGAAACTAGTTGATGGAAATGTAAAACTCATGTATGCGCATGTAAAAATCATGTATGCGTATACATGATGTACCAAAACGGAAGCATTTAGATAAATTAAGCGTGTCATACAATTTTATTAAAATGTAGATTTGTATTAAGTTTTTTAAAAAATATAATCTGTCAAAATAATGATTATCCATGAGTCAGTATCTTTGTGAGTGTTTGAATAATTATTTGAAATTACAAAATATAGATAAATGAAGTTTGGAACATTGCTTTGACATCTTTATTGCAAGAATGTGGAATTTTAGCTCCGATTTAAAAGGCACAAAATTCATAATTGTTTCTATTCAACTATACTAAGAAATACGGATAGCGTTACACTGCATAAGCATATGGATACGAGAAAATAAGGAGGTTAATACCACTATTGATCTTTATCAGTTTATAAATCCTTCAATTGCTTTTAAAAATAATAAAATCTTGATAAAAATTATTTGCCAGTGTGGGCCCAACAACTTGATCGATCCACACCAATGCTTTTGAAGTTTTCTTCCATAAGAAACATCAGCCAAAATCTGAGTAAAGTAACGTAAAGTCATTTATTTCTTGAGTAAATTACAGGTTGTGATTTTAAGCCATAGCTATGAATTATTTATGATATTTCAATTGTCATAAATAATTTGTAGCCCACACAATAATGAAGCATTTATCTGCATAATTTTCTACTAGTATGTTCGTAAAAACATGTCATTAAAAATCCTGCTGCACTGAAGGCTATGTTATTTCTCCATTCAGATTTTAGCCTCTAATAAAGAAGTCTCTTTAGCATAACAAAAAAAATTGCTTCAAAAATCTGTCAAATAAATACAAATGTTTTGATTTTTTAAAGATTTTATAGAACTACCATTTTATTCAAGAAATGTATCTTCTTTGATCAACTATTTAAAGAAATATGTTAAGATAGTTTACGGTGTTAAGACTTTTAAAATGTTGCCAGTTAAAATTTTTCACACATTTAATTCAATTTATTTTGCTATTTCTTTTTATCTACATCTAGGTATGAATACTAATAACTAAATATTAAAAGTTAAACTAATATTAATAAATATCTGAACATTAATAACTAAACTAATGCTAATAAATTCACAAATATAAACAATTTTTAAAAAATATTCTTATTGTTTCTTTTATGAATTTAAGATTATTTCATTCTGTTCATTCTAGAACTTTATAAAAAATCGAACACACAATTCTATGCTTTTACACTATATAAATCTGAAAAGACAAACAATATAACAGTATACTTGATTATATTCTTCAAAACTCAGGTTACTTTAAAACTCAAAATTTAATTGCATCTGTTTACTTTGAGCGAAGAAAAATAATTAGAGGTACAGATTAGAGTAAAAAGCACCAATTTGCATTTAAAAAATATTTTAAATATAAGTGCGAAATATATTTAATTTATTAATTATATATTGATAGTAATATTTCAAATATATTCCTTCTGAGTTTCTAATGCTTCAATGCGACGTTTAATCACAAGAGAGCATAAAACTGTATTTTGAATAAAAATTCAATGGAAATTTAAAACAAAATTTCGTTCAAATAAGCTTTATCCAAGAAATACTATTGAAACTAAATACAAATTAAAGCTAAGTACACACAGACGCTTATGGGACACACAATTTGAGAAACTGTTTTGTTCCTGTTTTATTTAACGATATCTTGTTCCTCTCTTACGCCGTCCCCATTCACAACGCCATTAAGGGCTCTTCGAGCCCTCAGTTCCTTTGGCATCCTTGAATGGTCGTAAATCATCCATTGTGCTGACTCCCTTCCGATCCATAAATATGTCCAAACTTGTTGGGGGAAAGAAAAACGTTAAAATGCGTCGGCAACGATAGGAGAACCGACAACCCCCTACGTTATTTTCCGTGCACAGCGAAAGCGAGTCATCTCTCAGCCTACGTTAAAATACGTGCAGAGCCCTTGCCGTGACGTCTTGCGGCTACGTAGAAATACGTGTATAACCCTTAGAGGGTTAAAGTCAAATATAATTTGACCTTAATAATATATATTATTAAAGTTGAAAAAAAATTGTGTTAGACTGTGTCCTCAACACAAATACATATTTTGTCCTTGTGGCTATGTTAGCAGTTATATATATATATATATATATATATATATATATATATATATATATACAAACAAATGCTTTTTAATGTATTTGTTTATTAAATTTATCCACATGTTGCTTGTTATTGTTTCTAACGGCACTTGCCATGAACAAGCTTGCTGATGCAGTGAACGATTTGTAAGCTGAGGGTATGTCTCTTGTTTTTTGAGTAATGTCACCTAGGGCCAAGAGTTTGTCTTAACTACTCAAACATCATCACATTTGCTTGCATAGCTTTTACAGGGGGGAGGGGCATTCACACATCTCATAGACAGAACAATCACACCTGATCCCAGGACACCCCAATCATGGGGAACATTCTCTCCCTGTGCCAGTATGTTAGCCCACATCATTTAACATTGTTGCACTTTTATTGTTCAAATGATTAGTGTTAATAACTGAAAAAATAAATGATAGCTTTCAATTCTACAGACACATTAATTATACAACTATAAATAATAATTGAGGCCATTTATGTTTCTCTTTATTCCTCATAATTTTAACCCATGACTCTAAATGGGCATTTCTCAGTTTTCACTACTTTTTATATGCTCCATTCAATAGTTATCAATTAGAAATAGCATTTTATTAGTTAAGGAAAAGTTTTTTTTTTCCTCCTTTATTGTAACATGCATATAAAAAAAAATTAAAACACTGTGATGTTTTTATGTTAAAAACAACATTCTAAAATAGAATAATACAAGTCAATAATACATTCTAAAACTAAGAAATAAGTAATAATATGTAATATTAATTACTTTTAATTGCATAAAGTTATTGAAATATCCACATTAATTGTTAAAATCCTTACTTTTTTCTTGTATATTAAGATGTATATAATGAGAAAGGATCTTTCTCTGTTATGCAAGAACAAAATCTGTTTCAGTTCTCCATACCATTTAAAAATATTTTTAGCATGTTTACAAATAATAATGCATTAATGTAAAATAAATGTTAATAAAATTGAAAAAAAAAAATCTGTAAGCATACATATTATTTAAGCAATTCTCTGTTACATCTTTAGTTTTATGTTTGAAAGAGTTATTTTGTTCAATATATTACTTATTTAAACTAAACTATTATGTTAATCTTTTCCCATAAATATAATTTAAAAATCAATGATGGAAAAGTACATTTTGATTTTAAAATGCGCGACTTCATCAAAATATATTCATATCCTTATCAGATAGATTAGAGCAATGATGGTCATTTATTTTACTAGCTTCTGTTAAATATTAGAACTTTAATTTATAACATTATTGATTTATTTAACTGTTTAAAAGTTTAGTCTAAAATTTTCTATTAATTTGTTTTCGTCATATAATTAAACAATATATTAATAATAGAAATTCAGATCAATTTTGTCTATTATTCCCTTATAATAAATACACCAAGTTTCATATATCTTATGCTTTCTTTAAATGTATAGATTGGATTATACAAGCATTTAATACCAATAGTATAATTATAAGTTTTTCAGGATTTATTTCAGGCTTAAATAAAATGCTGCTCTAAATTAGATGTTGATTGTATTGTGATTTAATGGGAAAAAAAATCTTTGATATTTAATTAATTTCTTCATGCTGGCTGATATCTAAAGCTGCATTATACACCATTTTTTAATTAAAATTTATTATCTTAATAGTGATTTTTGAGCAAATTTTTTTAAGGTATTGTAAAATGTGTATGCAACTTAATTTATTGTAAATTTGAATGTGTATATATTAAGAAGGATTACTATTAATAATAATGTGCTATGTTACATCTATATTTCTGGAACATTACTGATTTATTTAGAATGATAATTTTATTTCATTCATACTCTCCTCCTTCAACATCGTATAATTCTTTTATCTTAATATGTTTTTATGCATGTCTGAAATTATATTTTGCTTCATGTTTTGTGATTTGTACATGTGCCTATATCTTTCCACCATAAAACAATAATTGGCAAAAGCTTTATTTACCAATCCATTAGCTATATTTGTTGCTACTGAAGAAGTCTTTTATTTAATGTCTTATAGAAAAATAAAGTGACTAAAATAAACCCCAATGAAATATTTTACCATCTTTTCTTTTTCATATAGTTATGGATGAAACAACAGCTACTGGTATGGATCCACATGACGTAGCAGAAAATATAATCATTGCCACAGCTGCCAAAAGATCGGAGATTCTATTAGCTGGAATATTACCTAAAATTGCTATTCTC
The DNA here is from genome assembly GCA_026289955.1 of Argiope argentata. Classification (NCBI taxonomy): domain Eukaryota; kingdom Metazoa; phylum Arthropoda; class Arachnida; order Araneae; family Araneidae; genus Argiope; species Argiope argentata. The sequence continues at coordinate 6,425,983 of JAOUZG010041316.1, read as the reverse complement.
ATTCGAGTTTTTTCATCATGGCTCTACTTTTACCTTATGGGAAGTCGAGCCAGAAGAATAAGAGCAGCCAACATGATCAAGGAAGATTGATAATTTTGTGGAGATTTAATCATTGTGTACATATCAAAACACTGATGTTTACTGAATTTGTAAATATGAATCTTTTGTACTGATATTTAAAAATTGCTGAATATAAAATAATTTCAATGCAGAATTATTTTTGTGGTCTCATACAAACAAACAAAAGTTTATAAAGAAATACCTTTTTAACCTGTTGATGTTTTATCTTAAATTGTATATTCAATAAATGTCATTTTATCTAGAAATTAAAGGCATAATTTAAATATCTGAAAAGTAAATTTAAAGAAAATAATTAAAATTCAGTAGAAAATTGCTTGAAACACTTTTTGTTATGCTTTTTAAAAGATTCTAAAAATTGAATGTAATATATTAATGTTTATTGTGTATTTAAATACTGGTAATGAATTCTAATCAATGATATTTTTGCAATGTTTCACAACTAATTTTTTAAAGGGAAAAAAAATAATGAAAAATTCAATGAATACAAAAAACTGCAGCAAATAACATATCACATGAAACAGTACAGTTTCCCACTATAAGTATTAAAACAAGTTTACAAGAAATAGTTTTTACAATTTTTATTTTTTTAAAGCATGGTGTAAAATGCAAAATATTATTTAATCATAATTATGAATATGTTTATGGTGTTTTAATTGATATTAATATGATTTTGAAAATATTAGTGTCCCCCGCCAATATTTTACAATTATTGAGAAGCGTAAAATAAATTACTATTGTCTAGCAGTTTGCCAGGTATTGAAATCTGCTGCACTTTTAAGTAAAAATACAAAAGTTTAATTAAAAAAAAATCAAATGCTTTTCATTTCCTCTATTGTTAAGAGGACATGTTTCAAAATAGGAAATACAAATTCATATGCTTTAAGACCTCATTCTTTTAATTAAAACTTTCAATTCAAAGGCCCAAACTTTTGTGGGAATAGAAGCGTTTAGTTTTCTGATTTCTTTTACTGTCCTTTTTTGGCATAAATTGCTCTTATTCTTAAATAAGAGCAGAGGAGAGAGATCTTTTTTTTTTTTATAAAAATAAAATTAGGTTCACTAAAAGAAACCATATGCCTATAACTTCTAGATTCTATGTACTCAGGGGAAGGGGGGGATATGACTCATAGATATCCAAATTCATCAATCAGCATGAAAGACATGAATTCAAATTGACGATTCAGAAAATCTGATATATTCAATTTAGAATGAATTTGATATCTCAGCTTGGCATTTTGAAAGATTTCTGTACAAAGAAATGTTTGAAAATTATCTTTTTATGCATTCACATGTATTATATATATTACACAAGGCAAATCTTAAGTATAATAACCTTTAAAAAATACAATAAGAGTTTGCTGTAATAAAGATTGTTTCAAACTTTCAAAACATGGCAATAAGAAAAGTGCAAGCTCTTCCACAAAATTCTTTGCTTTTATAAAAGCTTTCAGACTCACTAAAAAAACCCAGATAAAGCACATTATAAATGAACATAAAAAAAACACAGGAAAAATTTGACAAATATTACAAAATTTTGATTAAAAACTTATATATTCAATATAAAATATATATTTTATAAGAAAAGGAGGGGATTATTTTCTATTAAATCCAAAATGGACTTTTTTTGGTATTAGTAATGAAATAATTTTTTTGTTTATAAAATTAAAATAAATATGTTGACTGTCAATAAAAATACAAAACTATTAGTACATAATCATCTCACCAGATATTATTTTTTTGTCAGTGATCATGTCTATTGAGGAATTTCAAATCAAAATTTTAAAATATATTATGATAAATATGTATGTATACCATAACAAATTATAAATCTGTTATAAAATTGATGAATTAAACAACTTATTCAATTTTAGTAGCTTTACAACAGGCATAAGAGCCTTTTTTTTCAGTATTTCTTAAGAAAGTTTCTCTTATAGGAGTTTGAAGTTATGATATTTATATACATTTTATTTAATCTTCTAAGATTGTATTGCATTTTTTTTTTCGTGTTGTAATTTTAATCAAAATTATTCACACCTATTTTAATCCTAACTTTAAGACCTCACAGATTCTATACTTGTTTCTATTTATATTCACAAACATATTACAAATGGTACAAATGTTTTAACACTAAATCATTTTAATTTCATTCAGTTAATTTACCTGTCTTTCAAATCTCCTTTCAATAATTTACCAAGTATTTTTTTTTTATCACCTTATATGTGTAATTAGATTTGTAGCCAATATGGTAAAACAAAAGACCTATAAATAATTCCATGAATGATCAAAGGAGACTCTATTTTTTAGTTATTTCAGAAAATCATTGTAAGCATTTACTTTTTTCTCTGCCCAAAATTCATATTTTTACAGGTGATTTTGAGATTTCATTTTCTTATAATGTAATATAACAAAATAAATGAAATGTCCACTGAAATGTATTAAAAACAGGGGTGGCAATAAGCAAATAGTTTTTCATCTTCACATAAATTTTTAAAACTGAATAAGTATTCTAACAAATAAAACACAAGGCAAGAAAAAGTTACTTTAAAACTTTTTAATCATATTAGGTATATATTCTTTTAAAAATAAAGCTAAAAATGGTGCTTTTGATTCTTTAAAATTTAATTCTACAGTCACTGTTCCATTACTGTTCTCTTTACATTCACACATAAATTCACTCAAAACTTGTCTGCTTCTTTCTGATTGGCTAATCAATTCCTTTGAAATTAAATGTTCTATTTCCAAAGGAGGTTGATTATTATTTAACTTTTCAAATAACCAGTCTCTGCCTGCCCATGTATTATGATATACTTTACACTGTAATTTCAAAATTACTTTTGATTCTGGACTTTCTTCTGTGTCAATGTAGCTTGGAGAACAATGAAATAGTAAAACATGTTCTAAAATCTTTTTTACTTTGTCAGCAACAACGGGAGATGATGGGATTTCCACTGTGTGAAACAAGTTCTTTTTCCATCGTTCTTGCATTCTTGTATCAGATATTGTTCTGTTGAAGAGAAGAGGCAAACCCCAACTTTCTGGTGAAGGAGTGAATCGACTGTTTTGATAAGCTTCACAGGCCAGATACAAGCTGTTTCGGAATTTTAAGCAGCTTTCAAAGGAAGGTGTGGCTGTGACATTGAAATTTGGTCGAAATGGGTCCTGGATATTCACAGTATTAACCTACAAAAAGAGTTTTAAAAAGGAATAAAAACATTTGTACAAAAAATACTTCTAAATAAGTAAAATCGTATTTTCATAGCCCCTAAAAATTACTAGGAAAAATTTAGACATAAATATAAATAGTTTAGAATTACATGTATACATACATAGTGTTAAAAAAAATTTTAATCAAAAGATATCTAAAAAAACTATTATTAAAAACTTCATTAAAATTACTGAAATACGTTTTACAATACCAGTTTCACATAATCTATTTTCTTTTTGTTTACTCAATATCAAATAGTAATAATTTATAAGTTAGACTTGCTGCTTTTCAATGTAAAAACCTGTAAGTTGTTGTTTTTATAATCTTTACTAGCGAATGATAAGCAAGATATTTTGATATATGCAGTGAGTTTTGATTAAATACATTGAGTATTTGTTAATGGATTTTGATAATAAAGACTAATTGCTAACAACATAGATAGCAGAATGTGAGGCTAGTTAAGGTAAAGCTAGGCAGATATAAATAGTTTTTCTCACTTGTGACAATGCATTTTTTTCCATAATTATATCAACTGCCTTTCAAAGTTATTTTGTCCCATAGAATAATCATTGGGGGAATTAGCAATACAAACAAACAACACCTAATTAAAAGTCTAGTTTGATTGATAGCATCTTACAAGCGTAGGCATCAGAAAGCTTATGCTTTGATTTCAGAGAAAATGAATTGCTAATATAAAAAGTTTTCAAAGATGTTCTGCTATTCAATAAATTATTTCTAAAATATATACCAATATGGTCTTAAAAATTTTCTAATCATTCAATCAAACAACAAGTATGTTTCGAATAAATTTCAATTGCGTAAAAGATTTTAATGTACCCAACATTTAGATATTTATTCTGATACAAAATTTGTGAAAGGTAATGAATCTGCACCAACATCAATTTTTATCATTCAATTTTACGTAATAAAGTATGGAGAGAATAATAATCTTTTATGAAGAATTTTAATGTAAATTTGTTTTATATTTGTCATTGACATGCATGTTTCAATGCCAAAAAATTATAATTTTTAATTATTTTCTATTTAATATGACATAGTTTATGCAAAAGCAAGTAGATAAATATTGAGGTTTTACAAATACTACTAAAATTCTTGTTCCATTTTAATGTTGTAATGGGTGATAGATTATTTGAATTCAAGGAAATTTAGGAAAGAATTTACTATACATATTTTGATATTTGGTAAATGTGTAAAATTAACTCTTGGTCTGCACTGTAAATCAATAGAAAAGATCAATTTACTATTCTTATATTAATTTTTGTGGTTCATCCATACTTGAAATTGCTTTTAAATAATATCTTATCTGATTCCTATTCATGCAATAATGTTAAAATAAAACATATTTTATGAATATCAAGATAAGAAAAATTAATAAAACTTTAAACAAAAATCATATAAACTTCTTACAATCTATTATTCAATAGATGCATACATTTATGCAAATCAATATTTTGAAATCAACAATATTTTCCACATTTCTGGACTAATTTTCAAGTTAAAAATGACAAATAAAAAAATGTTAATTTAATTACTTGAAGGATAAATTAATTTTCCTAATAAAATGGAATTGTTAAATATAGATATACAGGATGTTTTAAAACTAATATATTACAGTTTCTAGTATTAATATGACATTCTAAAGGAAATCTGTATTATACATGACTACAAGTTTAGTTGTTACACTTCAGAGGCCACATGGCAATATTCTACTTAGTAATGCTTGATGTCTGAGTGGCAAATAATATTCATAAATCTTGAATAGAAAATAGCTGTTACTGTAAATTTGAATAGGAGGCTAATTTGACTTTCGTACAACAAATTTTGAGTAATTTATAGTAGTATGTGCCATTATAAAATGTGCTTGCGGCATGAAGCTTGAAGATTAAAAGTTCTTCACCATATGTTTATAGGCCAATAGATTATTCAAAAAGAACTTTATTTGGTTCCTATAATTATTATATATGTCTCCTTTGTATTTTTATTTAAAAGAATTTTTTTAAAATACAGTTTTTCAAAGCAAGTACTAAAGGTTATGATTTTTTTAAGGAAGAACTAATTGTCACCCTTCCTATGATTGTTAGAGGTAACAGGATCCCATGAAAATTCTAGCCAAGAAATTTGCAGAACAAGTGTACTACTATTTGTTAATTTTTGATATTTATCGTATTTGGGATTTATAATTTAATCTATCTTTGGAAGAAGAATGAAAAATTAATCATTAGTTCACAATTAGCAATGACAATTTAATTTAATTTTTATTCAAATAAACCAAAAGTGTTCTAAGAATTTAAAAAATCAATTTATTTTGATTATAGAATTATTTGTCTTTAAATAAAATTTTTTAAAATTTTATTTGTAAAATAGAAGAAATTTATTCAAAACATTTAAATTTAAAGCTACTGACATATATAAAGTATGACACACATTTGGATTTAATATTAAGAATTGAATAAAACTAGTCATCATACATTTTGCATAATTACCTCAAACTTATCTTTACAATCTTTATCTGGCACAAAATCAGCAACAGGAATAGTAGAACTCAGAGATGGTTGCATTATTCTTGAGAAGTCATAAGTTAAATAATGAAAAAAGAATTCTCTAAGAAGCTCCTCTAAAAATAAATAAAAGGCACATTTTATTTCAATACTTTATTTCACAATTAGTTAAAGTTATTTTAAAAAGTGAACCAATCTGATCCAGTATAATAATGATAATAATAATAAAAATTACTAAAAGTAACAGTGTCAGAATATTGCAAAACGTTTAATTATAAGATGGTTGCAATCTTTCTTTTCCTCTTTTTCTTTATTTAATCCCTTTAAACAATAAATGTATCATAAAATACATAAAAAATTATAAATTTAAAATAAAACTGCATCACCAACATAATTTAACATATTTATAGTTCATTTATAGAAAACTGAATGACACCTCAATATCTGTAGATTTACTTGCATTAAAATCATAAAACAATAAATAAATTATTTTAAATACCATGTGTCATTTCATTATAATTGCAATTAAAAGATTAGTATTGAATATTTTTGAAATATTAATGGTAGGAAAAGAAATTTCATCACTAAATAAATAAATCAACATATTCAAATAGTTAATTTCTGGCATACCTACTGTTTTAGTATTGATTGAAGGAGAAAATTTCTTAATATCTTCAAACATCAAACCTTCATCATCTAAAGATACTCGTTGAAGGTATTCTAGAATACAAAGTAAATAAATAAATCATGAAACAGTTTCATTTTAAGATATATTACTTAACTTTTTTTTTTTTTTTTTGGATTTTATTTTCTAGGGACATTTTTATTGGAGGCTAAAAGTTTTTTTTTTTCTTCAAGAAACTTCTATTATTTATTACAGAAGATATATAAAAGTTAAGGCACAACATAAGAAAATTCTGCCATTGGATTGTTTATTGAAGAATGGAGTTTTCTAGCATCAAAATAAGGCTACTCCGACACGCTATATTTAATTAATAATTTGTGTTTTGCATATGTGTTTTTGATCACTATAAATACTATACATATATGTGAGTGTTTTTTCTTATGACATTAAGAATAATTATTACATTTGTTTGGCTATTTGTCATGTAACAACAGATAGATTTTCTGCTACAATATAATAGTTATTTCAAAAAAAAAAAAAGATTAGCGGCAATATAAAATATTTTTAATATTTGAATAAAAAAATTCATCTTTTTCAAAATACATTTACTAGAAATTAATATAAAATATTTGATTTTGTAATAAGAAAATATTTTTTTTAAAAAAATAGAGGATTTGTTGTACAAATATAATTCATTCAAAGATAAATTTGTTAATCAATCATCAATATACAGTAGGTTTTAAGGTACATTTGCATCATTCCTTTTGAAGAGCAAAATAAAGATATTATTTAAAATAATTTTATAAGTTTAGTTATATATAAACTTAAAAATACATATTTCTTGCTTACTATTACTAACTATAAATTTATTTTCAATATGGCAGACTACACAAAAGTTTTAGTTCTTATTTTGACATTAAATAAGTTATCAACTATATAATATGTTTACATGATAGATTGCATTTCTTGGATTATTAGTCGTGTAGCACCAGATAGATTTTTTGCAACAATATAATAGCTACTTCAAAAAAAAGGTTAGCTACAATATAAAATACTTTTAATATTTGAATTTAAAAAATCATGTTTCTCAAGATATAGTTACTAGAAATTAATATGACATATTTGATTATATAATAAGAAAATAGTTTTTTTAAAAAAAATAGAGGATTATTTATGCAAATGTAAAGATAAATTTGTTAATCAATCATCAATATACAGTAGATTTTAAGGCACAGTTCCATCATTCCTTTTCAAGAGCAAAATAAATCTAAAATCTAAAAGAATTTTGTATGTTTAATTATATGCAAAATTAATAATACATGTTTCTAGTTTACTCTTACTAATGCTAAATTTATTTGCAATATAGCAAACTATACAAAAATCATTGTTTTTATTTTGACATTAAATAAGATATCCCAAATACAATATGTTTACACAATAGATTGCATTTGTTGGGCTATTTATTGTGTAACACCAGATAGATTTTTTGCTACATTATAATTGCTATTTCAAAAATATGGTTAGCCACAATATAAAATACTTTTAATATTGGACTTTAAAAAATCATGTTTCTCAAAATATATCTACTAGAAATTAATATAAAATATTTAATATTATAATAAGAATTTTTTTAATAAAAATGGAGGATTTATTACATAAATATAATCCATTCAAATATAAATTTGTTAATCAATCATCAATGTACAGTAGATTTTAAGGCATATTTGCATCATTCCTTTAGAAGAGAAAAATTAACCTTAACAAATGTTATGTTTAGTTATATGCAAAATCAATAATACATATTTCTTGCTTACTATTACTTTCAATAAATTTATTTGCAATATAGCAGACTATACAAAAACCATTGTTCTTATTTTGATATTAAATAAAGTATCATTGATACAATATGTTTACATGATAGAATTAGTAAAATATATTTTAGGCTTTAGAAGAATGTATACAATGCCAGTTGGCTTGAAATTTTAGTATCGAAAGCTAGGACAGACCAACAGGAATTAGTTTATATTCCAACAATTTCTTAATTAATCACTTGCTACCACTAAAAAAATTAATTTTACCTGATTTTGAATATACTTCATTAATAGGTGGTAAAACAGCAGGGTTTCTTGTCTGAAGAAAATGTACAACCAACAGTGAAAAAGAATAGCTATTGAATCTGTCAATGTCGCCAACAAAATCTCCATATTTCCCCCAGTAACGAATTATTTTTGTCAGAATTGGAAACCTTGCATCCAAATGTCCTAATAACCTCAATAACATTGTATTTCGTATAGAAACTCTGCAAAAATAAAGTTTATAAATAAAAATTAGTAAAAATATATTTAGAGTAACAAAAAAATATGCAATATTAAAACATCTACAGGATGATTATAATTAAACTTCACCAGTAAACAACATCCCACAATGCAAATTTATAAACAGATTACATCAAAATTTGGTATACAAACCAAACATGTGAAGTGCTCACAAAATTCCGAGTGGAAAAAATGGTTCCAAAATTTCTACTAGACAGCGTCTTTTCCGGAAAAATAATAAATTTAACACAATAAACGACTAAAATGGAATACAGAAGCAATATTAACATGTATTGACTAGTTTTTGATCATCTTATCATTGAATCACATCAAGTAAAGATAAGGTAAAAATAACAGTATGCTGTTGGGTGGGGGGAGGCAATAGTTCAATGTGCAGAAACAAGAACAGATTAGGACAAAACTGCACAAGAGGAGAAGTCTCTAATCAAGTCTATTATGATGTAGAGAATGGTGCTTCATGTGACCACCTCCATTCACCTACAAAATTTTAAAGTGGATTGTGTGTTTAACAGCAGATTGTAACTGATGAGTTGCGATGTTTCTCATATAAAGAATTATGGAGTTCTTTAAATCATTCAACGTTGTAACAAGATGCTGTCCTCATTACAAACAGAAACATGAATACAAAACATGACAACATCTGCAAAGGTTTCATATCTTAACCTGATTTGCATAATGTTTCCTCTTCTTAGTAAACATGCAAATCTCGACAGTTTTTTCCTAGAACTGATAGTTCTTTTACGGTTTTACAGTTTATTACTCATAATTCTTGTTCTGGATAGTTGATATTGTTTCTGAATTCCGTTTTGGTGATTTATTGTGCTAAACTTGAAATTCTGTTTTGGTGATTTATTGTGTTAAACTTTTTTTTTTTGAAAAGGCATCCTCTAGCGGATATTTTGGAAATAATATATATATATTTTGAAACTCTGTTAATGCATCTTGTGCATAATCTATATACAGAGTTTTGTAATAATCCCTTCACCTGTTTGCATTGTAGAATGATGTTTATAGGGGATGTTTAATTATTACCACCCTTCATTTTAAGAGAAAGTTACATTTGTTCTGTAAAATGATTTTGTATTTTATAAATTTGATAGAGATTGGCAAAGTATAGATGATAAAAGGGGTACTCAACATGCCCGCTTTTATAGATAGAATTTTAGAAGAAATTTCAATTAATTTCCTTTTATTTCCGAGAGTGGCAAGGAAGAAATGTAGTTTGTTTCTAAAGGTGGACATAGCTACAGGAGTACTAAGAAATAGTAAAAGTAGAAGGCAAAGTATGGCATTACTGCTAATAATATATTAATATAAGATAACAAAAAATATTCATTTACAGCAATTACCTGAATGTAATAATGATCATGTTACATCAAGACAATACAACAATTAGTCACAAAGGGATATAATGATTAAAATAACAGGTTATATCATAATATCCAATTTTTTTAACATCTGAGATATAGGTTTCTTTGGTGTTATGCAGACATTACATCATTATATTGCACAATAGGTATAGATCCTTATAATCAAATTATAAGCTGTTCTTTTACTGTGTGAAATATAAAATTTTTTAATCTTTTTTCAGATATTACAATAAATTATGTTATACAACATGCTTAACAGTGGTCAAAATAGTTATAAACAGCAATGCATTAAAAAAGTTGTGTGTTCAAGTTTAAAAAGAGTTGTGGATGTTTTTATGACACAGAATTCAACAATGTAATTCAAAACGAAGTAACTATTTTCAAAAATAAAACAGGATGAATATAATGCCAGATATACAAGCTAAAAATAATAATATTAGTATAGTTGTACCTAGCTAGATACATTATTGATTTCAAGAACTATTATTTATGTCAAGGAGCATATAAAATACAAAACATTTTTAATGAGGTGATCTTTTTAAAAAGAAAGGAATGTTTAATATAGACAGCATGTATATAAATTTGTCATGCATCTTATAAAATACAAACATATTTCGATAAACTTACTTGCTTTCTAAAGAAAAATCACAGAATATGTCATATTTAGACCTATAAAACCTTAAAATAGGACAACGAGCTTTAATGATTAGTACTTTTGTAATATCTGGACAATGAGCAAACAACATTCTTCTGACAAATCGCAACATAAAATATGGAGTCATACGAATAACAGTTTCTGGTGGTACAATGCCATTTTTCACATCAATTAATGGAGGTACATCTTGAAGATGAACATAATTTTCTTCGGCCTAGATTATTAAAAAGAGAAAAAATTAGTGTCGCAGTTTTAATAGGTATCTAGTAAATGCTTTCTTTTTAGATATAAAGAATAAAATAAGCAGAAAAAATACCTTCCTTTTAAGTTCATAATTTTTTAGATAGCGTAGCTATGTAAACAAGTACATTTAATAATTTTGCGTTAGTATTGCATTATCTATTTAGTTTTATATTAGTTTATATATAGTCATCCCACCCAAAATATAGGCAAATGTATAGAAATGCCATTGCAATATTAGAATGCAAACAAAACTGTCAGTGTTAAAAGAAACCCATTTTATTATATATTTAACATATTTCTATGATAATTTTTCACAAAAGAAAATTTATTGGCAGTTTGATTTTTTTTTAAATTGTAATTTTACTAAAAATATAGCACTATAAAATTTATTTACTCAAACAAAAAAAATCATGATCAATTAAAACTAATGCTTAATAGTGTAATTTCATTTCAGAAATCTTTTATAAATATGCTTTATTTCAGTGTACCAAATATCTCTTTAGTTCAAAATATGTTGAGAAAAATTCTAAAATATATGCAATGGCCCCAATGAAATATAATCTTTCATAGCTAAAATTTGAAACTAAGATGTCTTTTGATTGAATAAAAAAATAACTCACTTAAAAAGATAAATGATATATCTTTTTGTTATATTTGCTCTTGTCAAAATATAATGTCTGTGTCAGATATCAATCTCAAAACTCTATAATAGATCAATATTCCCTTCACAATACTCATGTAATATAGTATTAAAGCTCAATGCTCTTTAAAAACTTATTAAAGCTTTTAATTTACTTTAACTACATCTAATTACATTAAAGAATATCTAAAACTATGACACACACACACACACAAAAAAAAAAAAACTTTACATCCAAATTTCAAAAATTCTTAGAGCTCTAAACAAGCTGCCAGGTACAAGAAAGATACAATAAAGTTTTAAAAATAATCTTGTGATCTGTCAGTTTTTAACAGTCTTCTTAAATCTTCCAAGGTCAAAAGAGTATGATCAAATGATATTGAAAGATTTTTTGGTAATGTAAGGATTTATTTTACCATTTAAAAATTATGTGATATTTGAGTTTTTTTATGTTCAATGAAAATTTTCCTTTGATAGATTTAAAAAAGGCTTTCATGTCATTGAAGTATAAATTATCAAAATGCATTCATGTCTGTTAATCACAGTCTAGTTCCTTGAAGTACATGAAAAGAATGAGTTAGGTAGTGTCATAAAATACTTTTCATTTCATTTCAGATTTTAAATATTTTTTAATTATAAAATGCACAGTTAAAGTGGAATTACTTTTGATTAAATATGACAAATAGCTTAATTTAAAAAGTAAATATAATCTTTAAATTTACAAAAAGAAAAAGGAACAAAAATTGTTAATTATTGTAACTTCAAAGTTAATTGATGCCACTTTTAAAATCTTGAATATATATATGAGCACTTTTAAAAACAATACAGTAGTCAACAGCCATTAAATAGTAATAATACAGTAATTATCTTTATAAGAAAAAAAAAAACAATATTCCATACTTCTTGCTCAAAATTTGTCTGAAGACACACATCTAAATCACATCCTTTGAATCCCAGCCCATTGACACTCGAGCCAAACTGATGGACTTTGAATTTTGGAAGATACATATTAAATATTTCCTCTAGTTCTTTACAAAATGCTGTTCGTTTTTTAAAATCTTCAGAAGTCAAACTTAATTCAGAAATAAATATTTCAATCTGTTCAGAAAGCTAGAAAGTGAGAAAATATAATTACAAATGTTAAAACTCAGCATTAAGAAAACAAGAATGATATTAAGACGGCAGCTTATTTAAAAAAAAGTATTTGCTGAAGTTTTAATACAGATAAAATAAATGTTTCATATTTATAATTCAAATCCTAAAATTAATATAATAAAACTTGCCATACTACTTATACACAGAACAATATATGCAGCCTATAAAATTCACCTTGCCTAAGCAACTATTTTGTATGATTGATACACTGTTAATATCAGAAGTATTCAAAAAAATTTTACCATATATATATATATATATATATATATATATATAT
>JAOUZG010041316.1:6388031-6412777 GCA_026289955.1 Argiope argentata | reverse complement strand
ATATAAATTGATTAAAAGAATTTTCAAATCAAAAATTAATGCCCCTTAACTGTAGTCAAATAATTTTGTCAAAGAATAAACAATTTTAATATGTATTATTTAATCACATTCATAAATGAAATGTTTAAGCAAGGATATAATATAAATATGCTATATAATTTATAATAGAAAGTATTAAGATTTATTGTTGATAAAGATATTAATACAATGATAGTTATTTATTTATTTTTTTACTGTAACCACTTTTAATAGTTAAATTTCATATACATTAATTTCAAATATATGTCAGGTTCAAGTTACAACTGAAATATTTTCTATATGAGCAAATTTCGGTTTTAATTGAAACCACAGCTGAACATGCAATTTCACAAAGGCATTGTATAGACAATATAAATATTTACAATATAATTATGTACCACATATAAATAAGAATTATAACTTAATCATAAAAACTTTTCAATATATATGTATATATTGAACAGTCTTTAAAATTTTATTGCATTTAAAGAAATTTATTTACCATATATTTCTGTGTAAAAGCCAAGAATTTTTGGCATTGTTCTTAAGCAAAACTATTGGAAGACAATACTTGGATTCACCAATTTCGTAAAAAAAAAACATCTGGCACATTTATGTGCACTTGGTGAAAGCAATAAATCAGCAATTTTTATTTTTATGCTTAAAATAATTATATATTTTTTATAATTTAAATTATATATATTAAAAAATTACTGGCTTATAAACAGGAAATATATGCAGCATATTCAAATTTCAGACATAAATTTATCTTTTTAAAAAAATTTGTTTCAGAGATTTCACTCAAATGAAACATCAAAAAAGTTAAAACAATGTTAAACTGAAACATCATCACATTATCCAGTATAATATTTTAGGATATAATAATATTCAACCACAATATTTTAGAATATGTCTACATAGGCAGAAATTTAAAACAATGCCAAAAAAATGCATATGCATTTGGATAAAAGATTGAAATATCTAAAATTAGAATTTTTTTGCTTTTTACATTCAGTAATTAGTATTATATTCTTATCTTATATTGTGATATATATGACTGAAAGTCTTATTAAGTGAAAGCCAGAAAGAAAGTTGGAGAGGTGTGTTACTGATTTGCAGAGGATTTAAAATATTAAATCCTCTGCAAATCAGTTCTATTGAGTTCTATTAAGTAAATAGTTTTTTGCAGTTGCTGTAAATAAATAGCAAAAGCAATACACTGTGGATATTAGAGAAATAAGTATTAAAATACATGAAAATGCAAATTATTTTGATAAAAGCATTTCAATAAAAAAAGGCAATCATTAGTAGTTTTTTGGAAGAAGTGATAGTAATTTATAAGGTCAATATAATTTTCATAACAAATTGTTATTTTTCAAATATATTTTCAAAAAAAATATCTATTATAATAATATGATCACTCAAAGCAAAGCTTAATCATAAATTTTGATTTTTTCACACAAATCAATATTATCTTGAAAGGTTGAATTTAAAACTTTGAAATATTTCAAAGGATTGTTTCCAATCAATCAATTCCAAAGAAGATGTACATTCTCAAATGTAATTTTATCTATATCGTAAGAAGAAAATATATAATATTTAACATATATAATTTAGGATCTTTTTCCTAAAAGAAATAATGCCACTTTCCCTTATGATTAGAACTATACAATTAATCATCAATAAGTGTACTGAGATTCAAAATATCAAATATTGCCTTAAACTGGTGTATGTTAAATTTCCAAATATCACATGATCAAATTCATATATATATATATATATATATATATATATATAAGTAAGAAGCAAAATTTTTTTCATTTTATAAAATCAGATAGAAATACATCGTCAGAAATACCAATCCTAGTGCAATTACAACACTTGTGATTGCTTAAGTTTGGATTTGATTTCTAATAAGGAGAAATAATAGGTAACATTATAAGTGATAGACAATTATTGAGGCATAAGAAAATAAAAGTTCTTTCATGTTTTTGCTTTGAAATTCCTATATTTAGGACACATATTGCATTTTATTTAGCCATAATTAAATCAATCCAATGATTATTATAAGTTTTATTTTTCGTAAATATATAAACACAATGGCTCAGAAAATTGAGAATACACCTTACTTTTACTTGCCAAATTCAACTTTCAATACAAATGTCAAAATAACAAGAAGTCCAAACATATTCTTATTTTTACACAAAATAAATGGTTTAATTTAAAGTAAAAATAAAGAAAAGTCAACAAAAAACTTCTAAATTGAAAACTATCAGAAGTATTTTAAGTACACATTTGCAGATTTTTGCCTCAAAAAATGAAGAATACACAAATGAAATTTTTGTAATATCTCGCAAAGAAAGAAAGTATTAATATTTAATGGTATGTCTTTTGAATTTTATGATGACAAAATGAAGTAGTAAATGTTATGGCACTGATTCAACCAATTTTTTTGTGGTATTTGAAGATATTTTACCCATTTTTCTTGCAACAATTGTTTGAAATAGGATTTGTTTCTAATTTTAAGTTTTTGAATCACTATTTTGAAAGTGGCCTAAAGATTTTCAATGGCATTGATATCAAGGTACATAACATAACACCATCTTGTTCCCCCGGTACCAATAACGCTATGTTATCTAACCAGTTGGATGATCACAAGATGGGAGAAAAAAGAAGAAAGGGGGGAGGAATCTGCACTTTTGAGGGACTTTTTAAGTTATAATTTTGGTTAATTATCACAAGGGGAATTCTTGTCTCAACTATTATAGGTCTTGAAGAGGTTTTCGTATTTATGAATATGGTTTATTATGGAGTTGATTTTGCCACATGAAAGGATATTTGATGCAACTCTTCTGTACCATTCTTCTTCGAGACTGATATCAAGGTACAGTGATAGTGTGTTTAAATGCTGTTTACAATGAAAAAATGCCACATTTTGGCCTTACATGCATTTTGTTTTGGGTCATTGTCCGGCTATAAAATGAAATTTCCATCTAAATCAAATATTTAGTACTTTTCTTTAGATTGCTGAGACCACATGGTTCATCCAACTTGCTGCAGAAATTTCTTAAATCATAGGCAGGATTGTAAGGCTAAAACTGTACAAATATAATTAGACAAGCTAGATATAAAAGTCAAATTGATAGAGATAAACCCCTCCTCAGATTGCAAATCCAAAGAAAAAAAAAGTTGAAGTTTGCAAAAACTTATCAATTGAAGACCAATAACTTTTGGAAGAATGTTAGATTTAATGATGAAAGAAAATTCAAAATTTTAGGAAGTGACAGTCGTTACAGCGTACGAAGAAAGCCTAGTACTGCTTTTGGTTAAAAAAAAAAAAATTTGCATTTTAAAGTTAAACATCAAGGTGACTCTATCATGATTCAGGGTGGTATGGCTTCCTCTGATTTACTTCTTATCGATTGCATTATGAACCATATGGTTTACTTAAAGATACTTTGAAGCAATATGGAGGAAAGTGCTAAAAATGTGGGTTTAGATTGAAATTTCACTTTCCAATTGGACAATGATCTAGAAAAGAATGCATGCAATGCTATAATATTGGTGTTTTTCAATTGTAAGGAACAGTTACACACACTACCCCACTGTACTCTAATTTCAATACCATTGGATATCTATGGGCCACATTCAAAATAGTGGCCCTAAAACACAAAATTAGAAGCAAATCCTATTTGCAACAATTTTTCAAAAAAAAAAAAAAAAAAAAAAAAAAATGGTATCTTAAAATACCACAAAAAATTGGTCAAATCAGTACCAGGACGTCTAAAGGTCATTATAAAAGCAAGAAGACATGCAATTAAATATTAATGCTTTCTTTCTTTGCCAGATATTACACAAATATTTTTTGGTGCATTCTCAATTTTTTGAGACAAAAATCTGTGAATGTTTATTTAAAATGCTTCTGATATTTTTCAGTTTAGGGTGTGTTTTTTTGTTTACTTTTCTTTATTTTTACTTTAAGTTAAACCATTTTTTATATTTTAAAAATTAAAATATGTTTGGACTACTTGTTAACATGTTATTTGTATTGAAAACTGGATTTATCAAATAAAAGTAAGGCATACTTTCAATTGCTTGAGCCACTGTATATGTAAAAGTAATTCCAGAAAAATAATAAAATGTTAGATATTTTATCAAACTATAGATTTTGAAGTTTATTACTTAAATTTATCATGATATAGAGATTTACTTTATTTCTAAGTACTGAGTTTTATGATTTTAAGTTAAAAAAAAAATTAGTTACCAGCAAAAGCAAAGAAAAATTGAAATTGAAGAAGTTAATGGGAAATACCATTAAATTGTATCATATTACAATATTAATAAAATTCTATAAAAAAAGTCTTTTGAAAATGTATTCAAATATCTAATTTTATAGTCACAATAACATTAGAAGATTACAATAACAATATAATAGCTACAATTTTTGCTTTAAAAATTCTGTCTGTGCATATGACAACTAATTTATTAAACAATAAAAATAAAATAATAAAAAGAAATGTCATGATCAATCATAAGAAGAGATTTAAAAAAAAAAAACTTACAGAGGAACAGTTTTGCAATCTGGACATTAGAGCTAAATGACGGACAGAGTCACTGCCCTCTTCTACAGAAATGGCTTCCTCAGGAGGCAACTTATCTGGTCTTTTGCCATCTCTAGCTAAATATTTCCAATTTTTTGTAGTATGAGGTCTTTTTGATAGTGTTGTAGAAGTGAAAATATGTGACTTTGGCTAGAGAAAAATATTTCAATATAAATTCAATTGCACATTGTTAACTAGAAAATATCATAGAAATATAAAATAATATGCAGAAAAAAAAAACCAGGTTCACTAATTAACAATCTAGATAGCAAATTATTATTCTCCATACTACACAATAAATATTAAAAGTAATGAATAGTTTTAATGTTACTTATTAATTTCAAATAGTAAAAATAAGATCTCTTTAAGTAAGAGCGACAGAAAAAGGAAAACAGCCTTGTATATCTACTTTTATCATTACTTTATTTCGTGAAGATATACAATTTTCTTGAATGAGAAGGTAATCTAGACTTGGATTAGAGATTTTAAGTAATGAGTTCATGCTATGGTGAAAAATAATTTAATTTTTAATTTAACTAATAGAATTTCTTTACAATTCATTAAATTTTTTATTATTGATATTAATAATTATGAAATAAATTACTTTCAAAATAAAACTCTTAAAAGGAAAAAAGTTAATGTAGTAAAATAATTTTATATGATGTAAAATACAAAATAAGATTTTACAACCTCAGATATTAATCTGAGGGTGTGATTATACCCTCAGATTAATTTTTAAGCAAACACACAGATGCATTCAAACTAATTTTTATACAGAATCTATATTTTTCAACAGCTTAAATTACTTATGACACACTTTTATTCAAAACAATATTATCATAACCTGTAATATTATGTGACAATATCACGTAAAAATCCATTTTTTTAAAGAAATGAGTAAGCCCATTAAAATTGTTAAAGTTCTTAGGAGTAAAATATATCCAAAATTATCCTTAAAATAAAATTCTGCAGTTTAAATTTTTAAATATCATTTAAATATTTAATTTTTGTTTTTGGTTCCCTAGATAATTATAAGGAAATAACTTAATTAATTGAATTATTCGCAAACTACAAAGTCAAGAACAAAATAAATTTACTTGATTTATGCATGGAAACTGCACATTAATATCTGTGTGACAACATTTTAACACGTTTACTGCATTGACACAAACCGGGTTAAACTTTTTTGCACTGTGGATAGAACAAATTACAGCTCTGTTAATATTTAAAGAAAGAGCCATGAGTAAATAATATAAATTATTTAAATATTAGTGTTTAGTTTAATTTCTAGGCGTAGAAAAGCATTGAAAACAAGTTAAAATTGCGTTAACAGCAACAGCATTTTTCTCCCAAGGAGAGCGCCATATTTATGAATGTTTTGTTGCCATTCAAACTTTTAAATATACCAAATTCTGATGCAACACTTTAAATTAATCTGTATGTTCGTTATATCAAATCATGTATAAATTGAGTGTTCAAAATAATAATGTGTATATTGAAGCCTTTTACTAAATAAAAGTCCACACAAACACTAAATACTTCTCTATTTCCTGACTCATGGACAAAAAGGAGAGAAAAAGAATCCCTCTCAAAAGCTAATTTTCTGACTGAAAAAAGTTAAATAAATTAAATTTTGTTTGATAGAAGAACGTCCTAAGGCAAATTGCTTCTAAAAAAAGAATGACTTATCTATTTTCTCTCTCTCTCTTTCTAACAGAAATTTTAATGAGCATCATCGGTAAAAGCAGGTTTCATCCAACACAATTGACATTTGATCTGAAGTGCCACCTCAACCCTTCCTCCACTCCCTCTCGAAATTCAATTTCATCTTTAAACAATTTTTTCTTCCTCTAAAGAAAGTTTATTTTCTTTTAAATTCATGTATGAACTAATTGTCCATTCCTCTACGTCGTTCAGAATGTGTCATATTTATTGTAGCAGAATATTGCTGCATAAACAACAACAACAAAAAAAAACATTTGATAATTATTTTGAACTTGAAGTTTAAG
This sequence comes from Argiope argentata, assembly GCA_026289955.1. NCBI lineage: Eukaryota > Metazoa > Arthropoda > Arachnida > Araneae > Araneidae > Argiope > Argiope argentata. The sequence continues at coordinate 6,406,149 of JAOUZG010041316.1, read as the reverse complement.
ACATGGTTGTAATCATTACTTTTTTGTATATTCTTTTTTCTCTCTCTTCTTCTTTTTTACGTCTTTTAAAAGAGATGGAAGAAATGTCAATATTTTATCAAATGTATAGATGCAGCGCATGTTTCAAGTTTCTAGAAATATCAATTTGAAAAATTGTGTTTTCTCCCTTTTAAGCATTTTAAATAAACATAAGGATATATCAATATAGGAAGTTTAAAAATCAAGCGTTCATCTACAATAAAGTGGTACTGGAAGTTTTTATGATGAGCAATATTATGGATTGTTTGTGCTTAGAAAATATTAAAAACATAAGTACAAAATTAACTGATATTATTTAAAAAAAATAATATAAATTTTATCATGCCATCTGAATTGCTCCTATATAAAGTAATTATAATTTTGAATTGCTTTTCCAATTTTTGTTTATTTGTGACTGAAATTAGAAGATGATTTTGAAGATATTTCAGCTTTTTTATAAATAACAAAAGCTTCTTGAAAAGAAGTAAGAAAAGCTAGCTTGTTCCTATACTCATCTTGATAATATTTGGCTCTTTGTTTTGTTAATGAATTGCTTGAAACAATTTTAATAACTGATTGATATTTCCATGTTTTTAGATTAGTAAATATTTTGAGTTAAGTTCATTGCATTGGGAAACAAGAGATAGCCGGCATTATTTATTGTGTAGAAAAGATAGTGAATGTAAATGCCAACGAAATAAAAATAATTTGAATTTCCGAAATATGAATAGGTTGATGATATCACTACGAGACGACTTGGATAGTAAAAGAAATCGTCGTTTTAAGCTTTAATGTGGTATTTTCTTAAGCCCGAATTCGCAATCTGAAGGTTAGTAGCCGAGTAACATATCCGTTGGTCCAAAATTGATACTTCTGTTCGAGGGACGTTATATCGCTTATAAATTTTTCAACCCCATGGGAATTCCAAATGAAACATTAATTCTCAAGTGGGCTTATTATTAGTACTTAAATTTAACGCATAATTTTTGTTTAAATTAACATCTAACTGCCATTAATTTGAAAAATAAATACGAAAGAAAAGAAGTACTAATTAGTTTTTGTTCTAAATGATTTTAAAGCATTTAAATGCTTTTCCAACCTTTTCAAAATGTTGTTCAGTTTTTGTCTTTTTTTTTTTTAAAGAACAAGAAAAATATTTCGAATGAAAAAAATTCCATAGTATTTTACTTTTCATAGGCTAATAGCTTTAGATATATAATTTGAGCTTTAGAAATTTTATATAAAAGAGAACTTTTGTTTAATAGATGAATGGATGTATGCATTTTTTTTCCCATTCTCAAAAACTTTCGTGACATTTAGTCACATTTCATTCTGTCCTCAGTCATGGAGGAGGACAGACGTTCCGACTCTAGCAGAACAATGAGCGCATCGTCCAAGCCGACTCGTCCTTCTGAGGATCTGTTTTGGAAGGGTGGAGATGTTGCGAGCGCGGGAACAAAAAGGCACTGCCCTGAGACAATATTGGCTGATAACACCTGTACCTGCGTCAATTGCGCCAGACTTAAAGTTTTAGAGGAACTGATCTCACAAAATCAAAACTCGCTGGATCTCCTAGTCAGATACGGCAATGGTATTGCTTCAGATGACAGCAATTCGACAGCATACTTGACGAACCTCATACACGTGAATCTCGCCAAAAGTGACCTGGAGAAGTTCAATGGTGAGAGAAATTCTATTATCTCAGCTGGCTGTTTGCTAAAAAGTAATGTTAATGATGAGAGTTTTCAACTAACCCCCAAGAGAAAAGCGGCTAAGGCCCCTAATAATAACTCAAAAGAACCAGAAATTACCCTAAATAATAAATTTTCACCCCTAAATAATGAAGATCCCCTTGCTAATGAGGATATAGTCGTCCCTGAAATTAATCCCAAAATTCCCCCTATAATGCTAAAATTCACCAAAGACTACAATAAAATCCTAGCCATAATAAATGAAAAATTTGGAGTTAACAATAATGTACTGACCAATGACTTCATTAAAATTTACCCTGGATCTGTAGAAAACCATCAAAATATTCAAAAATTCCTCGATGAAAATAAGTTAGAACGTTTCATTATCCCCCCAAAAGTGTTAAGACCTGTTAAAGTAGTGATCAAGGGACTACCCCTTGATTACATGAATGAATCACTGGAAACTGAACTAAATAATCTAGGATTTAGTGTGAATAAAGTCGTCAGGTTAACCCAAATAAAAACCCGCAGACCCCTACCAATCCTACTTGTTGAGTTAAGAAAAAATGAAATTGTAGACGAAATATATAATTTAACCCATATTCATTACTTAAAAATAAATGTTGAGAGATATAGAGGTAGAAATTCAATATCCCAATGCTACAACTGCAATTTATTCGGCCATGTATCCAAGAACTGCGCCCTAAAACCAAGATGTCTCAAGTGCGGTGATAATCATCAGACTAGGAATCGCCCCCAACAAGAAAAACTAGAGAACCCTAAATGCATCAACTGTGATCAATTAGGACATACAGCAGCCTTTAGAGGATGCCCCAAATTCCCCCAAATTAGTAGCCCACAAGCCAATAGACGAAATTACTTCAACTCAAATCATACTAGAAACAACTTCTCCTTTGCAAACTGCCTCAAAACTAATTTACCTAATAACGAAAATAATAGCTTAAACCAAGAGCCATCTGAAAACCCTATTCCCTCCCCCAATGAAATTTCCGACCTAATTGACGCATTTAATGAAATCAAAAAACTTTTCTCTATGTTTCCCAATTTAATAAACGCAACGCGGCAAATGAAAAAAGTCTCAGACCCCATGACAAAATTCTTCATCTTCTCCCAAGCACTAAATAATCCAAATCCCTAAAAACAGCTTAAATACTCTCAGCCAGCAACCAATGATATTCAAGTATTCTGCAACCCCACGCTCCCTCTCTTCTTCTTCACTCAAAGTTATGAGAAAGTCCAGGCCAGTCCATCTCAAGCCATGCTGTCTCCCAGGTTCCGCAAAGCTCGAGGATAAGCCCCTGATGGGGGCTAGGCGCCTCGTTAAATGTACTCTTAATAAATGAATGGATGTGTTCTCATATCTTTCTTTGATATTTCTATAATACAGAGTGAAAAGGTTCAAAGTAAAGAGAATCAAATATGAATTTTGGAACAGTTCATCTTGATTCTTCTCTTAATTCTTTCTTATTCCGTTAGGTATTGATCCAAAATTATGATAAATAATAGTTAGATGCATGGATTTTACTCGGTGATAACTAAAATTAGTGTATTTATTATACATTTTAAAGTTATTGTGTATTTGTAAATATATATACCGACAATTACTCAATCCAAAGTTGAATTTGGATTTCAATATCAGAAACATTTACTATTCTGGAAATAAAAATAGATGCAGGGGACTGTCTTTGTAGTGTGTTAAATGGACTTTAATCTAAAAATGGCTTTGATGGAAGATTTAATGAAAATTTACATTGCTGATTTCAATGCCTATTCAAAGTACAAAGCTGATTTCAAAGTAAAAAAAAAATTATTATAATTTTAAAGATGAAAACTCCGAATATAAATAGTAAATAAATCCATGATTTGAACTTCAAATGAATTGCTATTATTTTTGAATGTCACATTCTTAATAAGTTTAGGTTGATAAGGACATTTGCGGTGTGTATCTGAGAATGGAATGTAAAGTTAACAGAAGGTTTACAAAAATGCATAATAATAGTAATAATAATAATAAACTTTGAGAATGATTGGCTTAAATTTTTATGTCAATTTTTTAAAAATCTTTTTGTTGTAGTCTAAATATGTATATTAAGTACTTTTTACAATATAAATTCCGCTAAGAAATTCATTTTTTTATATATATCATGTGGTTAAAATATAAAGGGGAATATTCTGTAATGCGAGTGATTTCTCAAGTGAATTAAAAGAGGTGAGAAATTAATAAGAAAAAATGAAGGAAAAAAAGTCAGTAAATTGAAATGAGGGAGTTGTCCATTCTCGTCGTTCCATCCAACTTCTCTAATTTTTATTTCATGTGACACATTATGACTTCTAAGTAATTTAACATGGGCCATTTGCTATTGTGACCTATCTTAAGAGTAAATCATCGCCAACAATCCTTTAGTGCAGCATGTTTTAATCAGAAATTAATTGCATATATCACAGGTACAAATATATCAAAGATTTAAAGTTATTTCGGCATTAAATGGGCCGTTGGTTAACAGTTTTCTGACGCCATATACCACGAAACACATCACACACTGTTCGTTTTACCACATAATACCATACATCCTCGCGTCATTTCATCACAGCCTTTTTCTTTCTGGTTTTTTTTTTAAGATCCTTTATAGAGGACGCTAGACAATAAACTGATTTACGAATTAACCAAGAAAAAATTTGCTCGAATTGTGAGAACTCGTGACAGCAATTGTTAAATTCAGCCATTGAGCTTAAATAACAGTTTTTAATTTTATAGGAAAATTCTTGACCTTTAGACATGTCATCAACGGTCATCTGCTCTTTTGCATTCTTCGTTTTTGAGAGAAATTGAAAAACTTCTCGTTCAGTGGCAGGTTCTCAGATAGGATTTTCTTCACACATTCTGTGTGAGGACAAACTGCCAGTTATCTCTAGTCATAATTATAGCAAAGATTTCCTTTGAAAAATGGCTAATCAATTCAAATGATCTGTCCTTATCACAGAAGTATAATTTAAAGAGGACTCGCTCTCAGAGGTGCACATTTTCGATCCCCAAGGAATAAATTTGTAGGATGTAGATAAGCCATATCAGACCCTCCAACCCACCACGAAAACAATCGGATTTTAACCATAAAACTAAATGACCGGACCGCCGCAACAAAAATACTGGCGGAAACTATGATTGTGTCCTAATGGGCATCACCGGCCACGGTACAACACTTCCCATAGGAAGTACTTTACTTCATCAATGGGAGGAGCTATCCCCACCTATTAATGACCCATTAGGGTGGCGAGATACAACCACCATGCCGGAAGCATCTCATCCTCATTTCGAGGAGGGTTTAGGCTGTAGGTTAAAAAAATGACCTTACTGCGCCATCACAGATGCACACACACACTCACATTCATCTTTTATATTAGTAGAGATTTAAAACAATTTGCATTCCAAAGGGTTAACTTATTTTCTGCTTTTATAGTTTTTTTAGAAAAGTATTTGATAAATAGTTTCGATAAAAATATTTGATAGTAGTTAAACAAAACTAAAAACACCATCAACCATGAAAAATAAATAAAGTATTTGCAAATAGTTTAAAAGAACATATTGTAGTAATAAAATAAAAGACAAGTTTTGCCTTGGTAAAATTTATTGATAAAACTAATTATTACAAATCAATTTATACATTATTTCAGAATTGGGTTATGATTTTCTATTTAATTTTGAAGATTATTTTTCATAAGTGCCAAGCTAAACAAATCTATGATCATTGTAGATGAAAAGGAATGTTTTGTTTCATTTTGACAGTCGATTATTAATTGGAATAATTAAATAATTAAACATTCCAATTATAAAACGAACGAATAAGAAAACAGATTCATTAATTAAAAATACTTATGAATATATAAATTATTTATTTCATTAATAAACATTTAATTTTTTAGGGATATATTACGGATTTTAAATACAAGATCTTTATCAACGATAAAAAGGATTGAATCCATTATGAATGAACGTTTTAAAACTTTTAATCAATTATATTGCTACTTTTCTAAAAATATTTATTTAATACCTTGAAAAGAGTTTTTCGATTAAATTGTTTCCATATATGTACAAAAGGTGTATTTAAATTTATGTGTAAATTGATTTAGGCAACTGAATTTTACTACCTCTCGTTATATGAATTTTCCAGATAAGAAATAAAAATTATCAATTTACTATTCATGTATTATTCAATTTATATACTATTGGATAAGTGGTCTTTGTAGAAGAAATATCCGCACACGCCAATAGCACACAGTGTCACTGCTGTCCTTAGCATATAGTTTCCAGTGCAGGGCTTCCGGACCAAAATTACCTCATCAATTTCTTTGGAATTCTCTTGTTTCGTCAATTTGTTCCTGGGTTGGATAGCGTACTCTGAGAGCCTATCGAAACCCCAGAAGTAACCATGAATCAACTGCAAGCCGAAGCCAGTGGCTGCCAGTGTTTGTGGAATTAGGCCTTTTTGGAATGAAGAGACAGCCAGTGAAGATAGTGAAAGGAGACTGGATATATCCCGGATGATGTATCCGGTGTTGATCCAGGCTGCCATTAGTTCGCCCAGATGAAAACTCCGGATGATGATCACCGGGTCGTGACAGTCCAAGGATTTTTCCAGGCGTTCTGCGAGAGCATCCATGCTTTCTGATTCTGATTCTCTGTGAATAAGCGTGGCGTATGGATACCAACGTCGCCAACTGCAAAACAAAAGTAAGCATAAAACAGAAAATACAATGAAATCTACGATCGCAAATTTCACTTTATCATGTGAGAACATGATACTTTTCCATTAGCTGATCGTCAGCGAAAAATTGGCAAAGGAATTTGCCAGAATTCTACATTATTTGGCGATATTTTTAATTCTTACATGGCATTGGCGCATTTCAAATCGTTGAAAGAAATTTGCTAGAATTCTACATTATTTGGCGATTTTTTTAATTCTTACATGGCATTGGCGTATTTCAAATCGTTGTAAGAAATTTGCCGAAATCCTACATTATTTGGCGATTTTTTAAATTTTTACATGCCATTGGCGTATTTCAAATCGTTGTAAGAAATTTGGTGGAATTATACATTATTTGGCGATTTTTTTAATTTATTACATGGTATTGGTGTATTTCAAATCGTTGTAAGAAATTAACCAGAATTCTACATTATTTGCCGATTTTTTTAAAATTCTTACATGGCATTGGCGTATTTCAAATCGTTGTAAGAAATTTGCTGGATTTCTACATTATTTCGCATTTTTTAAAATTCTTACATGGCATTGGTGTATTTCAAATCGTTGTAAGAAATTTGGCGAAATTCAGTATTTTTATTTTCTCGTTTACTTAATATATATAAAGAATAACAATGATCAAAAAATTCGCATTGGGAGTTTTTGAAGAATCACCACAATTCTTGAATTCAGAAAACGCATTTTTGGAAAATATCTATCTGTGACAAAGATAACTGAAAAAGAAGAGAGAAGGTGGAAATTTAATATGCAATCTTTACATCAAATTTGTAGATTTTTTTCTTTACATTTTGAGTACAATCTGCTTAAGAAAAGTCCGTCTGACTGGCCATTCGAATATAAGTTAACACGATCATTACAAAATGATGGAAGATCAATATATAAAACTCGGTTTACAGATTTAATATTTGTAGTGTAGACAGCTGTCAAACATTGAACCAAATCCAACTATGGTCTGACTGTATGTCAGTCTGCACATTCATAAACAGAGAAATGCCATAATGAAAAAAAAACTATGATTTAAATACATCAAAAGTTATATAGGATTTTGAGACTACAAGGGCAGTTTTCAGCCCAATTCTTGTTTCGGTCGATTTAGAAAAATGTCTAAAACACAAATTTCGTTTTTGAAAACTATTAACGCATGCCAGTGATTATTAGCCAAATAATTCGCCAACTATGATCCCACAGAGTTAGTGGAAGCCAAAAGTTAATAATTCCAAATTATTGTAAGCAAATAACATGTATTACGTTCTCTAGCTAGACAAGTTTATTAGTGAATGTGGGCACAGAGGTAGCGCGTCTTCCTCGTGTTCGGGGAGGCCCTGCTTCGTTCATGTTTGTTCTTCTGTGTGCTATCTGTGAGATGTGTGACTGTGTCCCCCTGTAAAAAGGGGCTTTGCAAGCAAATGTGGTAAGTGAGTAGCTGAGTCATGTTCTTGGCCCTAGTTGGCGCTACTTCAAATCAAGAGATGCTCCTCTCGGCTTATATCTGCTGCTGTATCAGCGGGTGGCTTGTCCATAGGAAAGTGCCATAAGTATTAACAACAATAAGTGTATATACTAGGGTCCTGGAACAGAGGTAGAGCGTATACTTCGTGATCTGGACTTTCCGCGTTCGAGTCCCCATCATAGCATGGTTGTTCTTCTGTGTACTATCTGTGATGTGTATGAATGCCCTTCTCTATAAAGGGGCTGTGCAAGCGAATGTGATAAGTGTGTAGCTAGGACGTTCTAATGGTTCTAGTTGACGCTACTTGAAACAAGAGACGCTCCCTTGGCTTAAAAATTGGACAGCATCAGCGGGCTTATCAATGGCAAGGGCCATTAGTAATAGCCACAACACTTAGAGAGTACGCGAGGAAATTTTGGGGAGACCACTGGCAATGCTTTTCGTATTATCTGTGTTGAGAGTAGTTAAAAAAATTAATTCTATATCTATATTTTATGGTAGAATATGATTAAGAGGGGTCGCGAAAAGTCCGAATTTAAAGCCAACCTGGTAACAAGCCAACCACATATTTTTCAGGTATGATCGCTTAAAGATTTACATTATTGGTTCAACATATATTAAATCATTGCATTTTAATATTTGTATTAAAAACAAGATTGTTTCAGACGATTTTAAGAAAATTTAGGCGTAGCATGAAATATTTTTTCAATTCAAAACAATAAACCTACGATGTTAAAGAACTAAATTACAAGAAAGAGATACATGTGTAAATACGTAAAAGCTACTAACCAGTGACATTGCAACTGATTTCTTAAAATATTTTTGACATCCAGATTTGCCCCATTAACGTCGATGATTTCATTCAACAAAAACTTAAATAGCATAGGTCAAATTTCATTTCAAAATCAGTTCTTCTTTGAACAGCTATTGAATACATATGAATATGGCGCTTTGTTTTTGAATTTATTTACTTTTATTCGCGTGGTAACACGCATTTTGTACAAAAAAATATCCGACATCTTTATCGATTTATTGAAAACAATATATGCAAAAAATAGCACGTGTTTTTGTATTTTAATGCATTTGAATTGATTTTTGACTGTTTACTTCATTCCGGATAAAATATATAAAAAGATTAAAATGAAATCTGCTATGCATATTTCAATGTATCATGTCAGAGAATAATTTCTTGAAAGGCCAAGCATCACGTGTTCATGCAAGAAAAACTATATTTTTATTCATTTTATTTGCTTCATTGAATGAGTCACTTTAGTATTGCCAACGATCCAAAAAACTTTGTCTCGCATTGATTGATAAAAAAAAGCTCACAATTCCTATTTATTTCATTTCATATAATCGTGTGCTCAAAATGAGATTTTTCTAGGTTTTATTTGCGGTAGTCATTAACTTATTATTTTTAATTCAGAGCTTTTGTAAATGGGATGGTAACGGGTTATTAAAAGCTGAATTTTTTAGATGCTCGTGCAGATATTAAAATTTAAATTTTTGACCTACGGATTTTTGGTAGGCCACAAACCTCATTCACAAAACAATATCATGTTCTGATATGATAATAAGCAAAATGTACTTTAAAAAAATAAAATTATGTTAAACCAATTGGGAAGTCTTGTGCAATCTGATATTTTTTTGTGAGCCTGGCGCAAGCGAAAAATCGCCAAATAATGTAGAATTCTGCCAAATTTCTGACCGTGATTTTAAAACTCTAAACCGCCAAATCACATAAAATTTGATGATTTCTCTCTTTTTGCCTAGGTAACGGAAAAGTTCCGCTTATCTTCAATTTTTACTTAATTGCATAAAAAAAGCACTGCAATTGGAAATCAGTGGGAATGGTCTTCACAAAACTTTCTCTCATATTGTTTAATAAAAGTGTCAAGCATCGATCTCCAAAAGTTACGAAATATGAAAACATTTGGTGTTAATTTAGCATTGCCACAGATTATACCGTGTATTGTTTTACTAATTTTTGGGACGATAAATCCCAGATCTGCAGTTAATTGAATTGAGATCGAAAATTGAATTCGGACTTTAGACACGTTTACCTCAACCAATGAACACAAAAATTTGTCACTAAACTGCACTTGCAGGCAGAAAATACCAAACCAAATTTTACATATTTAAGCCTTTATGTTTTTGAAATATCGCATTTCAATGTAAGATAACAGACAAAGCATTCAAAGCGTAGTTGTATTTGGCTCAAACTTTGGTAGGTATCCACGTTATGGATATTAAATCTGTATACAGAGTTTTATCTATCTAGATGTCTTTGTTTGTGGTTATCGATTAACTTATATCAGAACTGCCGGACAGACGGACTTCTTCTGGTCATGCTCAAAAATTGACAGATATGAAATTTGGTATAGAGACAGTATACTTAATTTCAAACGATTAACTCATAGTGTTTTTGAATTATCGTTGTCGTAGAAAGGCAGACATTTTTCAAATACGTGTTTTATCGATCACAAGGCGATTTAAAATATGGAGATTCGTCAAAATTTTGTGCTCGACTTTTTTTTGGCGATAACTATATATTCTCAATACTATTGATGGTTAAGGACCAAATACTATTATATATATACTATTGATCTCTATAATAATTCTGTTAAGGTTTATTAACAGTAATAAACCTAAAGGTTAACTTAAGGGTTAATAACCTAACTTAACATAAACTTTAAGGTTAATAACCTAACCTTAAGGTTAATTATAGTCTATACTATTGATGGTTAAGGCTCGTAGCTGTGTAACTTAACCACTAGACAAAAGGGATCATCCTTGTCCAAAGGCTCTTAGCTGACCTTATAAAGCTAGCACCACAATACTATGAGTGAATCGAACGATTTTATTGCTCCAAGCGCTATGGCTAGAGTATGTATGAGCTGTTGCGTCAAGTGAATCTAACGACTTCTGCTGCGGATAGATGGCACCACGGCAGCTGCATGATGTTCCGTTGTCAAGGTCACCAATGTAGAGATTGAAAGTATAGGACCAAACCCATGACCTATGGTTCGTAGCTACGTAACATAACCAGTAAACAAAAGTGATTACTCATGTTTAAATGTTGTTAACTGACTTATGAAGCAGCGCCACAATGCTCCCCCACCAGTGAGTCGACCAAGGGACGAACAATATTTTTTTTGCGCCAAATGTTATGATGAGGGTGTGAGAGTTGTTGCAGTGATTTTCTGATGTTGGCATCAAGTGAGTCTGACGGTTTTTTGGTGCGTGGGAAACAAAAAAAAGGTTCGGTAACGAGAATTCGATGAATCTCAACTAATAACCCCTTTCAGAAGGTGGAAATGAATTTTAAGGGTTAAGTCTGTCTGTCTCTGAACAAGGTAAAAAAAATAATGAGCTAGGAATTTTGTATATGGTTCCACTATAAAATTCGTTGATTTCAATTAAATTTTAAATGAAATTCATTTTTAGGAAGCCTGTTCTGTCTGTCTGTGAGAATGAAACTATTGACGATAGCTATAAAATGCATATAGTTAAGTAAAATTTAATATACATTTTAAGTATCTAAATTATAAATCCAGATGAGTTTTTGAAGTAAATCTGACCTTTTGCTTTCACTTTTGCTTTCACAGCCCCTTTTTACAGGGGGGCATATTCAAACATCTCACAGATAGCACACAGAAGAAGAACCGTGCCCAAACAGGGACTCGAACCCGGAACTCCCACAACACGAGGAAGACACTCTACCTCTGTGCCAGAAAGCCGGCTTGCCTACATACTCTTACATACATGCTGACAACTTAGAGCAATGCAATTCAGTATGCGGTTTTATGCTTAAAATGTAGATCTATTTTAAAATTTGGATATAAATAGTAAAAAGAAAAGAATCCAATAATCAAAAATGCACTCAAAAATTTTGAATCGAGTCAGAACTTACGAACTTAATATGTTTATGTATTAAATTGATGTATTGAAACTGTAAAGAAAATAAAAAAAAATTAAGCCAAAATCTGTAGGAAAAAAAAAACTGAGATACGTTAAGGTATTTGATTTAAGTCCTAAAGAACAGCAAAAGAAACATATTTCAAAAATATTCAGAAAAAGATGACTGATTATAAATACGATTAAAATTTCCATTTTTTAGAGCCTTGTATAACTGATTTAAGCGCTTACATTTTTTTTAATCTTCAGATTTCTTAGATTTTTTTGTTTAAGAGCACCGATAAAAATAAATGTTACAATTTTTTTTAAAGAATTTTTATTAAAGAGAAGTGTAAACACTGTATTATAATGATTTTTTTTGAAGTTAATAATTTTGTGGAATAATTAATGGACTGTATATATATTTCTTTTTCAATAAAGTTTTGACGAGTGCTGGGTTGTTTTCTGAGTGATCAAACTAATTTCTATTCCAAAATATTTAATTACTAGTTCCATATTTTTCATTACAAAACGCTCACCATAGAACACCAACAACCAAACGAGAAACAAACAAGAATGAATACAAAACAAAAATCAGAATTTACAAGAGGAATGGTTGCCACAATTGGCGAACTATCATCTGACATGGCGATAATAATAAGGATTTTGTTTAATATTTAACAACTTTTAAATCCGAATGCAAACTTTTCTAAAATTGAAAACTATAGAAAGCCTTTATTCTTTTCTAATAGAAAGAAAATATTCTGATGGCCATAAAAAAATCCCCAGTTTTTTTGAGGGGAGTGAAAAATGCTGTCAAAGATCTGATGCAAATTTCTCCGAATTTGCGTAATGATCTTTGCGGGGAAGGTAATTTATCACGAAACTGCGAAGAAGCGTCATCGTTCAGATGCATGTTTAAAGAACGTAGACGCTCCATTGACTAAAGAAAACGGCGATAACAGTTTTGGACAGTTTGTGTAGTTAAATGGGTTTCGGATATTGATGTTGAAGATAATGTCACTCGTAAACAGGAGACAACCCACACTGTAGTCTTTGAAAAAGTATCATATTTTATAAATATTTTACTATATAAAGTAAACAAAATATAATATTTTATAAATATGCGGAAAACAAAGTAATTGAAGAAAATGTTTCAAAATTTTGAATTTTTTTTTTGATAAGCATTTCCCCTAGGTATGTTTTGGCTTAGTTTGAAATTTTAGTAAAAAACTCCATTAAGGGATTTACATCTAAACATGCTATTACCAGTGATTTCGTTTGCGTGGAAATTTTGTGCGTATATGTGAGTTAAGTTTAGTTATACTAACATCCCGTTGTAAAGCAATGCCAGGACTATTTTTGGATAGGTCTCTTAATTTTGAACTGCTGTCAGATGACGAAGATGATACCTGAGCTGGACCCCTCTCCACACCACACGAGCAGGAGGATGTTTAGCTATGATTTATTTAAAGTGCTCTGGATAAGCGGAAACAATCATTTCAAATCTTTTTGGCATATTCTTGTAGTTAATGCGGCACCATTTTAGTGTGGATGCCCTAGGGCAGAATTCAATCTTATGGTTCGTGGTTTTGTCCCTTAGACCAAAAGTACCCCTTTAGTCCGAGGGATGTTATCTGGCTTATGAAGATTCCACCACATACTCCCCCACCAGTGAGTTGGCGGTTAGACAAACGATATAATTGCGCCAAGCCTTTGGCGAGAGTGTGTGTGAGTTGGTGGGAATGTTGGCTATTGTTTGAGTCAAGAATATGGCAAATGTGTGTGAGGATGCGTAAGTTAGTCTGATGACTTTTGAGGCGGGTAGTTGGGAAAAGACAGCTGCACGAATGTTGATTATTCAGGGTCCTGGCTCATCAATTGCCACTAAGGTGGCACAGTTTTGGCGCGAATGCCATAGAACTGAACTTCCAATCTTATTGTTTGTCGCCGAGTTACATGTCCGTTAGACTAAAAGTGCACTTCATCCCGAGAGTTGTTATCTGGCTTAGAAAGCTTCCATCACAATCTCTAATAAATTTGTCATGTCTAAGAACAACACATTTGCTGCAATAGCTATGAAATTTTTCAAGAGGGTATTTAATCTTTTCTTGAATGTCATGACATCCTTGGCGATTAATTACCTGATATGTTGGTAATTGCACACAAAAATCAAATTCGAACTTTATACAAGTCTTTTTAAAAATTGATTTAAACAGAGATTTTACACAAAATTGAGCTTGCAGTCACTTTATATGATACATTTGAGGCATAGTATTCTTGAGTTATCGCAATGACATGTTTCTAAAGTTACAGACATACAGACAATCAATTTATTACTGATTATTGTCAAAACATCTGATCTGTGTATACACTACAAATGTTAAATTTGTGCTTCGATTTTCATCTTCGGAGCTCTCTTCTTTTTGTAATTATTGCTTCAACTTATATTGGAACAACCATACAGACGGACTTTTGGCAAAAAAAGTTTGCTCAAAATTTGATTGAAATCTGCATATTTGTAGTAAAGACTGTATGCAAAATTTTAAACATCTAGTTCACAGTGTTTTGGAGCTCTCTTTGTCTCAAACGGACACACAGCACCGCTTCATGCCCCTGCAACTATAACCTGGCACTGATTGTTTAAACATTGTAGTAAGCATAAAGAGGCGAGACATCGGAAGATGTTCTATTCGTTGCTGTAACTGTCGCCCAAATTGTCCGACGCCTGACAATTATTGATTAAAATTTGTAAGGGCAGTTTAAGCAGATGATAAACAAAGCTAACAGCAATAAACTTGTTGAAATTCAAATGGGAATTGACAATGACTTTGTAAACAAATTATTAAAGAGAAATTGAAAACTTTTGCAATTCTACATAAACAGAATACAGTTTACTAGTAGCAACAAATTTCGAGAAATGATAATAATAATAAAAGGATTAAAATGAAATCTGCTACGCATATTTCAGTGTATCATGTCAGAACATCATTTCTTGAACGGCCAAGCCCCACGTGCTCATGCAAGTTAAATTAAATTTTTATTCATTTCAATTGTTTCACTGAATGAGTAACTTTGGTATTGCAAACGATCCAAAAACACTTTGTTTCGCATTTATTGTTTAAAATAATTTCACAATTCCTATTTATTTCCCTTCATATAATCAGGTGCTCAAAAATGATATTTTTCTAGTTTTTATTTGCTGTAGTCATTAGCTTATTTTTTTAAGCAGATGCTTTGTAAATGCGATGATAACACGTAATTAAAAGCTGATTTTTTTGAAATGCTCGAACAGATAATAACATTTCAATTTTTCTCCTACGTTTTTTTTTTAATTTTATTTTTCGCCTAGTTATTTTTGTCTACTTAATTCCCAAAATAACTTCACGCTCTGACATGATAAAAAATTAAAATGCCATCAGATATGAATATTTCAATGTATCATATCAGTACATATTTCTTTGAACAGCCAAGTACCAAGTACTCGTGCAAGTTAAATTATATTTTTATTCCTTTTAACTGTTTCATAGAAATAGTCACTTTAGTATTGCAAATGGTCAAAAGAAAAAAAAAGAAACTTTGTCTCGCATTGATTGTCTATAAAATATCACCTTTCCTATTTATTTCATCTCACATAATCACGTACTCAAAATGACATTCTTTTAGGTTTTATTTGCTGTAGTCATTACCTTATTTTTTTTTAAATTGAAGCTTTTGTAAATGCAGTGGCAACACTTTACTAAAAACTAATTTTTTTAAATGTTCGTGCAGATAATAACAATTTTATTTTTTGCCTACGGTTTTTTTGTTGATGCCAAAAACCTCATCCCAAAAATAACATCATGTTCTGACATGATAAAATTATGAACAAAATAAGGCTGCTAGAAATCAGAAGAGGCATAAAAAAGGATAGGATAAATAAAAAAAATTCTAATACATAAGACAAGCAAATAGACTGACCGACATTTTCAAAAAAAAAAAAAAAAACTTTAGAAAGAACATGGAGATTTATCAATATATGGAGTAATAAATTTTTTGATTAATACTATAATTTTTTTATTTTAGTTATACAGAAAAGTAAAAATTATGCATAGTTTTTTTTTTCTCGGAAGGTGAACAACGGACTGACAATGAATTAAAAAAAATGGCGTCTAATACTTTATTAGAATTTAAGTCTAATGAATAATGATCACACTATTAATTATGCAATTCCAGCATCTGTCTTAAAGGATTATAAAATATTAAGAAATATTAAATAAATTTTAATACTTTTGAGGACATAATAAAAACCACCGCATTAAAAACTGCTGAAAAGATTTGACATTTTTATACAAAATTTAAATCTTATCTGCATAATTTCCTTATTTTTATATATCAGAATCTACTGAAAAATATTTTCTTTTAAATATTATAAATTCAATTCTTTCTTGTATAAAATAATTTATTCAAATTAAAAATTAGTTACTGTAAGAATTCAGTTTACAGAAAACTAATATTTGTTAATATTCTGACAGCATAAATGAGATAAAAATGATAAAATCGAATTTAAATGCTAATTTGATGAATTTTTTTAAAAAACAACAACGACCTGCATTAATTTTCTTTATAAGAACAGCATTTTTTCTCTTTTACTACGAAATACTTGATTGTTTTTTCAACAAAATTATTCTTGAAGTACACTGTTTTGTTTTAATTACTTTAAATTATATTTGATAGCCGCCCCAAAGAAATAGTTTAAACAATACTTTCAAAAACATTAACTTCTGCTTCTTGCATATAATTTTACATAAGTTTTTATGTGTTTTTTTTGTATAATTACTAATTTGTGGAGTTCATTGTGAGAAGAAATGAAAATAAAACAATTTTAAACTAACCACTTTTGACAACCAATTTGTTCGAACTGAATATCGAATTTCCTCTTTGTTAAATTATTATAGTGTATATTTATTAAAAATTTCGCTTTTCTATATAATAAAAGTTAAAAAAATATTTAATGGATTTCATTTCCTACAATTTATTATGCCATGCAAATTAAATCGAATATATGTATCTATCAGCATAATTAATTAGTTATTAATACTAATCTAGATATTGTTTATATTAACCGATCAAACATAATGACCTTAACCTACGTCGTTCAGAGAGGACTCATTGGACATCAACATTCAATAGAATAACTACTCTCAACTACTCACCTTTGATCAACTTTACTCAGTTCTGTCTTTCGGCTTTTAATAGTTTCCAGAATAGGGCAATGATGTTTCTAAAAAGATATTGTATCATTGCTCCTAATTCAGACATCACGAAAATTCCTACAATTAATGATGCCTTCCTTTTAGTCATCAAAATTGCAAAATTAATCGTCAAAACTGAATGAAATTTGCATCTATTCAAATGCTTCAAAAGTACCAAAATTTGCATCCATTCAAAAAATTATTAAAATATCTGTAAAAATCTCTTTTTTACCATGAAAGTAATTTCGCAAGGAAGCAGTATCAAATATCTATCACCTTTAGAATAAAAAATGAAAAAAAAAATGGAAAATACAGAAGAAAATGCAGAAGACGGTTGAAAGTGTGTATTTGTGATTTTGTTGAACCCTGTATCCATACAGGAATTCAGTTCCTTTATAAGCAAATAATGATAGTAAATTATTTAAATTTTTGTTCCGCTTAAGAAGAGATCCAATGTCTATATGACAGCGATCCAGAAGGAGCCTTAGAACTTAGAGAATGGGCTCAAGAGATGGTGTATACTCTTAGGTTTCTCTGCATTATTGTGTTTAAGAAGTGAAAAAGAAAGAAGTACACATTTTGAACTGGATGTCTGATCATTGAATGTAAAATGTATTAGTTTAATGCTTTTACAGCAAGCATCATTCATCTGGTTCCTTTTTCTTTTTGTCAACATGCACTCTGATAGGTTCCTCTTAAAATATTTCTTCTAAAATTCAGTAAAAGTATTATTTTCTGCGCTTCTTGCTGTACCAAGGATTCCAAGTTGCCAATGAAGATAGCTGATAAAATAAACAAAGTTTTCTTTAAAACAGTTACCATTTTTCTGCATTAAAATTATAATCTTTATAGATAAGTACAGTTTCATTTGGGAATTTTTTTAACCTTAAATATCTCTATTACTGCTTATCTTAACAAATTTGAAGAATTGAAGTTTTGTGAACAGACCGCGCCCTTTTTTTGAATGGAAAGTAAAATTTAGAGCATGGGATGCCTTCAGCATCTGATGAAGGCACCGAGCAGAATTTTTTAAAGAAAAACATCCTATTATAT
>JAOUZG010041316.1:6360775-6387631 GCA_026289955.1 Argiope argentata | reverse complement strand
TATTTAAAAGGTTAGTATTGATGTTAAACTTAATATTGATCATCATTCAAAATATTTTTAAAATGTTATTATTGATCTTCCTTTTTGTTCTTCATTCAAAACATTTATTTGAAAGGTCGACATTGATCTTAAACTTAATATCGACTTTCATTCTTATTCTTCATTAAAAACATATATTTAAAAGGTTAATATTGATCTTAATAATAATCTTCATTCTTTTTCTTCACTCAAAATATTTATTTAAAAGGTTAATATTTATCTTCATTTTTGTTCTTCATTGAAAACATTTATTTAAGAGGTTGTTTCTAATAACCAGATCCGTCTCCAATCTCTGAAGTTTTTTTTTAAATATCTATTGAATGAAGTCTTTTGGCATTGGGGGATAATGGCCTTTGTTGGCATAAATCCCATTTCAATCAATCAATCCATTAATAAATAACTTTAAAATGTTTTTTTAGTCATCCTTTCAGCTAAAGTTATTAATATAGTCTATTATATTTACTGAATGAAAGCAAATACTTCACTGTATCTCAAACTTCCTGTAAGTTTAGACTTTGTGTTTTCCTTTAAATCCGATTTCACCCCATTTTTTGTTTGTTTTAATCCAACATTTTGAAATGTGTAGAAATTTCTTTCACAGCTCAAGTTTTCCTTTAAGAAAGAAACATCTTAACACTCTAATATAAACTTCCCTTTCAGCCTGAGGCACTTTTTTGACATTTTCTGAGATATCTACGAATGCCACTCGTAAAATAGAAATTCCACAATCGGCTTATTCGAGTCAAAGAAACAGACCAAAGGGATAAAGAGGTGAAACGCTGAATTTTTCCATTCAAGAAGAATTCCTTGAAACCGGCTTACAACAGTCTCTAAATCACTTATATTGTGTATATTTCTTCACATTCTGGTATGTGAAGTAACAGAAAAAAATTTAAGTCAGGGAAAACTTTGATCTTAAAATTCTGATGAATGTCCATTTTTCTAATCTATAATTGAGCTGTATTGTGTATCTTTTCTGTATTCTCACATTCAAATTTTCGAAAAAAGAATTTTTGTATTGAATAAACAATACGGACACTAGATTCTAAGGAATCAGTACATTCCGAAGTTTCGAATAATCTCTAATGCGCTTTTTGCCCACAAATTATTAAGACAATATTTTTGTATTTACTGAAAAAAAAATCGAAAATTTGATGCATTACCACATTTTGCATCTCCAGTTGAATTTTATTGTGTAACTTTTCGCTATTTCTGAACACAAGTTGCCAAAAGCAATTTCTTTATTAAGCAAAATTGGAATTGGAAATCTAGATTCTAAGGAATCACCTCTTTCCACATTTTTTATTCATCACTTATACGTAACTTTCTTGAATTCTAGAAGACAAAATTTTGTATTCTTTAAGAATTTTAGAAGAACTGAAATTTTGTATTCTTTAAAATACCGTAGGAATTTTGATAAATATCAGTGTTTTAACATCTTTAACTTAGCTCTACTTTAAAACTGGTTAAGTTGTTTTTGTATTTTCGCATGCAAATATATACATTATACATTTAAAAAATTGTAAACCTGGCTTTCATTTGCTTTGTGTTGATAGCGTGTCATCTCATCTATGTTATATGAGATTCCTTCTGCTATCGTTGTTTGAAATATTTGATGAAAAATATTACTATGTCATAGTAAGAATCTATATTATACTTGATGAAAGAAATGGCTAAAGGAAATCCTGAAAGTAAAGTTTTATTTAACACTAAATTAGCTGTAAAGGAGTTTAATTTAACACTTTTGTTAAGCATACTTTTATTTCCTCTTCTTGCCTACGGGTTTGTTTGTATTTTTCGAGTCATGGAAATTTTTAGTCACACGGCTAGACATCGTCTGAATACCTAATCTGTTGAGTAAATATCATTATCTAAATGTATTAATAAGCATATTAGCAGACGACTCCTTTTCAGACATTTTATAACTGTTACTATAATTTTTTTAAATTTTATTTTAATTAAAATATTATTAAAAGGTAAAAGCAAACGATTTTATTTTAATTAAATTTTATTGTTATTTTTTATTTTAATTAAAATATTATTTAAAGGTAAAAGCAAACGATTTTTTCTTTGATAAACATATTTTTATAATTAATATTATTTCGTTTATTTATTGTATAATAGCGTATGATAAATTATAAACATTTTGGAATCTGGCAATGATTTCTAATATATGCGGTGAATGGAAAAAATAAACGAACCTAGGGTATTCTGAAAGGTTTGGAATATTATTTTAGTTTTTCAGAAGTTATGATACTCTGCAATCTGTAATCTGAAGCTAAAGAAAACGGGTAGCTTTCTAGAAATCAAGAAAAATAAGCAATACTTGTGTTAAGGCTGCATTGTATTTTTAAATAGTTTTGAGACGTGCAGAAATATAAGATAAAGAAAAAATATGAAGAAACACCGAGAAAATTTCTGGTAAAAAACACACCCCTCACTAAAGAGCTGCTGAGTTGGTAGCAAAATAGGAAAAATTGATTCGATTTTTTGATCTTTAATATATAAATAAATAGAATTCTCATTGTGTGGAATTAGAAGTAGGCTATTCGACGAACGCAAGTTGGCATCAAGAAAAATTTAAGCTTCGAGCATTCAACGAATGTCCCGGTGGAGTTAAGAAACTTGATAATTTGAACCAATGGACATCGCGAACAATATAGGACAGTATCGGAGTTGGAGACCAAAAATAAGAAGGGTTCAAATCCCATCTAGTCATCAAGAAATAATTTTTTGTATTCAACAAAATAATTGATTATTCGGCATTATTTAATACTTTTGTTTCAAATAATCCAGAGAAGTGACACCAATTTTCGATCGTTGGTTTATGAATGGAAACGACAGAATTTGGTATGAACTAAACAAGTGACATTTATTACGTGATGTTTGCATAAATATTACAGATTTAAATTAATTTTTTATTTAAAGGGTAATTTAATATGCCCCCGGAGTTTGTCGCCATTATGGTAACCTAACAAAACGGTCTTCAAGCAACCCCTAATTTTTTTTGTTTGCTACTTTTCACAATGGTTGAGTTGTATATAAACTGCACCTTTTTATAAAAAAATGTTAAATTCAAAATAATAAAAAAACATTAAAGGTTTTATTTTAGTTTTGTATTATAATTAATTTTTTTATTTCTAATAGAACACTGTTATTTTTAATTTGAAAACGAAAAGAAAATATTTATTCTCTTGCAATTGTAGATATGAGTTTTAGAAACCGTCTGAATTATTAATTTAAGAGCTCGTCTGCAGCAAAATTCCTTGCATAATTCTTTTTCTCATCTGACGGTTTCCTTTATAATTTGCTATTCCAATAATTTTTCAAAAACGAATATGTGGTGAAGGAGATGGTAAGAAATGCGAACCAACGAAATAGATGAAAGGTGAGTGGAATATACATATATGTATACATTTTCTATGAGTTGGTGAAGTAGGAAAAAGGACTTTGTTTAAAATTTTGCATGGAGAATGGTTTGATAGATTCTTTCTTCTTCTTTCTTTCTTTTTTTTATTATGTATTATTCTTGTTATCCAAACAGTCTTTATGTTCAATGCGATAATGATTCCCACTTCCGCTGCTAGCGAAGCCGACGGACGCTTTTTAAAGCTAAAAAAGGTGCTTTCTTCAGATGCCGAAATAATAGTATTCTCTGAATTTTACTCTCTACACAACAGACGAGCGCAGCCGGTTTAAAAAGCTTCTTTATTTCAAAATTGGTAAGTTGAATAGCGATAATGATCCAAAAGATTAAAAAATATTGCTTCATCTAAGTATTGTTTCATTTAATCAGAGGAAACAATGGTTGATCCGTAGAGAACATCGCCCCCTTGGCGCACTTTTCAAAATCGCCAACTCCACGAGCTCTTGCGTTTTATCTCCCAGTTGAAGATATCCTCCTACGACAACATCGGGTTGCCATATTTGGAGCTAAATATCCTTGGCGAAAAGGTTGTGATGCTCTCTCCCGACGCACCGAAACAATACTTATCAGTATTCAAGATCATAATTTTAATGTAGAAAGTAATAATTAATCATAATTTTTTTTCTTCAAAATTCTCTATTTATTTTGTCCACCATATTTTTTCGCCGATTTGGCATCATTGGAGCAGTAAGATGCACACTTAACTAAACTAAACACACTAAGAGGTTTATTTCAATCATAGATAGGAAAAAAATATATTGGAAAAAAGTGTTACTTTCATTTATGGCAATAAGATTTCTTCCAGACATAAAAGAAAACGAAGCAAAAATTACGAATTGTTAATTGATTAAAGAAGAAAGATTATTTCTGTCTTTATTTTATTTCTTTAAGAAAAACAAGCCGGTGAATAATTGATTAATAAGCCTTGGAGAATTATGCCAGCTAATTAATTTTTTTTCAAGAGGAATTATGCATGAAATAATCCAGATGTTTCCTTGCGGCCATTTTTTCTAGTTTAATATTGAAGATCTCTTAATCTAACCTGTCTGTTTTTTTTTATAAACTTACTTATTACGTTAATAAGAAAAAGAATGAAAATAAATGAGATATTATTATTAAATTTTTTTATAAATTATTTCGACGATAGTAAATGAAGTAGAATGTTTCGTGTTCTAATTGAGAAGATAACTGCTATTTATTAGTAATAATTGTACCTCTTAATTATTATTAGTTCATGAATGTATAACAACTAATGAGGAATTATCTTTTATTCTTACCTTCAGTTTTCTCTTTCATTTACGCCATATCACTACTTTGAGCTCAGCTTCTTAGTATAGGAAAATACGTTATGATTTTTATATATATTTTTAATAAGTTGACTTTTTCGTGAGAAACTCGTCTATCCGATTCAAAAATTTATGAATGAAAAGATTGAAAAACAGTCAAGTTTTTGCTGATTTTTATTAAAATTTAATAGTAATTCTACAATTAAAGTTGTGAAACCAAGTGTCGAATTTCCTAAAATATAATTCATTTATGTGATTTTCGTTTCAGAGACACAGACTATTTTTCAATTCCTACTGTTAGCTTACACTCTCCTTATATATATATATATCTATATCTATCTATCTATATATATATATATATATATATATATATATATATTGTGTTCAAATTTTCAATCGTTAATAAAATATTTTTTATTCATCCATTCAAGTAATATTTTTAAACTTGTAGTGGATGACAATCGATGTTAATACAGTTTTTTTCAAATATTAATTCATTAATTTGTGTATTAATTAGTTAGAAACTAACTTTCTCGCCAAAAATCTTCATTTCCCAATCTCCAAATAAGTAACGAATTCAGTTTGATTTTTCCCTACGATAATGAAGTTAGGCTTAAAAATTTTCTGCCGATTTTTCAAATGATTCTGTTTATTTTCTTACTGTTTGATGCCTTTAAAATTAAACATTGTTGATTAATCGATCTTTCGGATTCATTTTGAAGTACTTTTGAATTAAAATAATACAGAATAAAGAAAATTAAAAATTTCCTATCTGCATTTCGTTACTCCTTTTGGCTTAAAAAATTCAAGCATTTTGTGATGCCTCAATTCAATTGCCTAAAAATTCAATGCTAGAAAAACTTTTTGATGCGTTTTTATTAGGACGAAATAGCCTGTTTGGTAGGGCGTTGGATCCACATCCCTTGGGCCCCGAGATCGAACCTGCCAGCCGAAGACTCTCCACGTTACATTTGTTGTTGCCACAAAGTCTTCCATGTCGGGAGTAATACTTCTGGGGGTATTAGTTCAGAGGTGATCGTTCTCTGTTCCACATTTAAATTACGATCTGTAGAAGAATGAATGAAGTTGCCCAGTAAAAAGGGTATGTGACGTGTGTGATTAGATAGCATACTTTTGCCTTCGGGTGTCCATATCCTCAGAAGCTACTGCACCCCTCCTTCCGTTGTAAAGCGGAACAAGGGAACAACATAAACAATTTTTTAAAAATAGTGAAAAAAAATGTTAACCTAAGTAGGAAAAATTATTTTTATATTACTTGTAAATTCCATAAAGTCAAAAATATTGAGATTTATCCAAATATTGCAGCTGAATTTCCTGAAGAATACAATATTTTCTCATTAATTATTTCGTATAGAGGGAAAATAAATGTAAGTTTTAAAATTTAAGTAAAAATAAGAGCGGTTTTTATATTTATTACTCTAGATACTTCATTTTGAGGTCGCCAACATTTTAGATCTTCGAAAGTTCGAAAACACTATTTGAAGAATTATATTTGTTATCACTGTACTCAATAAATAAAAAGAGGTAAACAAATGAAATCTAGACTATGGCCTTCATATCAGAATTTTGAATGTCTATGAATTGTGTATCATATCTATGAATTGGTTGATTGTATGCTATATACTCTTGTAAATGCGAAAATTTGGAAACATAACAAACTAGATACATGAAATTTTGTGAACGATTTTGACACCAGAATTGCATAAATCTATCAAATTTTGAATCGAATCGCTCAAGGGACGATTATTCCAAATACATTCTGAATTTTCCTATATAGACTAAGAAAAACACATTAAGTTCGAAAATTACAATGCCTATAAAACAACCGGGGAAAATCACTACGGTTGTTTATACAACCGAGAGAATTCATTTCGGTTGTTTTTTATAACAAATGAATTTAAAGGTTACAACTATATTAGTTATCTTGTCATTTTTGGGATTGCCATTAGTTGAAAAAAATACGGATTAAAAGGAACTAAACTAAAGGTAACATTTTATGTTAATATTCGACTAAATATCAATGTAACTGCCCTTAATGATACTTTATCTAATCTTCATAATCTTTTACAATTTATTTTAAAAAGAATGTTTAATGACAATACATTCACTTAAAAGTAACTATTAAAAACAGCTATGCTTTAAAGTGAAAAGAAAAGAATAAAACTGGAATGAAAATAATAATAACTACAAAAATATAAATCTAATTCTAGAATATCTGTTAAATTCATATTCACTTGAATATTATAAAGATGTCCAGATGCATAAAAATCAAAATAATTTATGAAAGATAATTATTTACTGACCATAAAATAGTTCAAATACCGTGTTAGGAAATATCTTTAATTTCTTGAGAAGAAATTCATAGTTAGTTTTCTAATTTGTCATAATTTTTTTTAAATAATCGCTTGCATTCTGCTGAGAGCAGAAATTTGATATTTGGAGTAGAGATGAAAAAAAAAAAAAAAAACAATTTTGCCATACGATGCTAAATGTTTTTTTTTTTTGTTCTCCATTCTCTGGGACACAAGATAAATTTAAACAATGAACATGAATTGATAATAATCGGTGACGTTTTATTCAATTTTTAATGAAGAATGAATTGTTTTTAAATATGGAATTGCATTAATTTAAAATGCCCTAAACAATTTATCGTTCTTGAGTTAAAATAAATTCCAAATTAAATTTATATAATTCATAACAGTTCTTTTCCACTTTAATCGAATTTGCTTCTTCACAAACATATATTTACTCAAAGAATCTATTATGGAATTCTTTCTTTCATAATAGAACAAATATGTTTTTTTTTAAAAAAAAGAAAGTCTATATCTCTGCATTATACACCAATAACTTTCCTATCAATAAAACGAAAGTGTATTTATTCAATGTCGGTAATAGAATTGAGCGTAAAAAATCGTCTGTCATGATTTGAATGGATCTGGTAGTTTTTCCGTTTAAACGGTTGAATGAGAATCGGAAAAAAAAGTGTCACATCAGTGATAGAAAAATCATTTTATTTTTGATTTTGTTTGAATTCTTCTCACCAACTTCAGATAGTTTTAGATATTTATCTGTTTACTAAAGCTTTTGAGGTTACTATTGAGAATGCTTTTGAACATTTAATTTGAATATGGTTGGTACCAAATACAATAAAATACAGTTTTGATAACTAAACGATATAATTTAAATATTTTTCTAAGGAGTTAAAGTTATTTCTTTTATAAAGGAAATCTAATAAAATAACTTTTTTAGAGTTAAAAATAATTTTATATATAAAATAATACACCGATAATTTTTCTTTATTTATCTTTTAAAAATTAGATTATTTATTTATTCGATGCATACAATTGAGTTTTACCACCAAATCTATTTTAGATTTTCCCCTTCCATTCTTTATATTCTTTCTTGAACCATTAAATTTTCACCAAAGGTTTTATTGAGGAAACTCCACATTTGAATATTTGTGTCGGTAAAAAATATTATCAATTAAACTGATTAGTTAATATCAATAGGAACGCTTCACTACTATTACCTTTCAATTGAAATTCAAATTCAGTATTATCCCATTTTAAGTTTAGTCCATTTCGATTTTTCTTCTTCTTAATTTATGGATATAGAAACTTATTGAGAAGCCTTTGTATTTTTTAAATAATTATATAAATAAATGTTATGCTCTTGCAAGAATAAATCATGTTCAAATTGCAATCGATTTATCTATTTATATTTAATTTATATTATAATAAGAAATATGTTTTCTTGAAGACATAGTTTTTGTTAAAGGAAGTTAAAAATGTTATGATGTTCCAGATATCTATATTACAATTACAAATGTGAAAGTTTGGATGGATAGATGATGTTAGTCAATCAAGTCAGTATGGCTGAGTGAAATTGGATAAAATTAAGTACAGGGATTGATCATAATCTATAATAGGACATAGGCTACTATTTATTGCGGTTAATTGGATGTTCAATTTTTATCTATAAAAAACTAACTTCCCCACCAAAAATTTTCATTTCCCACAGGAAATTGAATAAAACTTCAATTTGTTTTTCTCCCAAGCTAATGAGGTTAGGGTTAATATTTTTCGGCCGACTATTTCACACGATTCTGTTTATTTCCTTAGCGTTTGATGCCTTTAAAATTTAACATCATTAATTAATAGATTTTTCGGATTGATTTTGAAATATTTTTGAATTAAAATCAAACATAATAAATAGAAATGAAAATTTTCTAATCTGAATTGCGTTACAACAACTGGGGTAGAAAATTACCGCATCTGCTTTGACCCAACTGGTGTTGAAAATTCACGCCTGTTGTATTTGTGGACAACTGCATTTTCATTTTAATTCAAAGTTTAAAAAATATGTGTATAATACTTTTGAAGTTATCTCAATCTCGATCTATAAATTAAGTAGACTTGATTTGATTTTAAAGAAAAGGGGACTTGATTTGCGGTTTTGCTTTATTTCGGGTACACATTGTAAATGAATTGTTTTTAGTTAGTTGTGTGCTTTTCCATGTGTGGGAAGTCATGGGTAAAAGCTAGTACATTTTCATTTCTTTCTTTTTTTTCGCAGAAAATTACATAAGTTTTCTTTTTTCTTTTTATTAATAAGGTTTCCCCCAAATAGAATACTTAAAAAAACGAATCTCTAGAAGTGTATTGTAGCTCAGGGGCAATGGGTCTACCACCAATGTTGGCAAATATTGAAAAAAAAAATGTAAATATATCTGAATAATAAATATCGAAATTAAGCATCAAAGAAGATGATATTTTGCATTTTGAAGATAATATTTTGTTTATTTATTTAAATAAAATATAGTAGCAAAAAACTAATGTGTCATTAATGGGACAAACACTATAGGTTGAAATTTCCTGCTCATGAAATAAAGAAGGAAATAAAAATCAATATATTTTCTAAAGTCAGCTAAGTAATATTTTATTCTTGACAAAAGTTTTCATTCTTGTGGGATATAACAATCGTTTGAAAAATAAGGCTTTTAAACAATTTTTGAATTTAGCTGAGGGTAATTATTTTTTACAAGATTTCATTTCCATAAGCAAAAGACTCGTTTGACTATTCTCCAGTATTCTAAGAACTGTTGAATTAGTATCGATTCTATTTAACTTAAAAAGAAACTGAATTTCACATTCGGCATACAAAATAGGCCTAGTTAGTTTCTTTTAAATGATTTGGAACTATTAGCCTGATTTTTTTCTTTTTCCTTGCTTGAAATCAGAGAGATAGTTAATTTAACTGAAGAATAAAGAAAAAGTGTTTGAGTTTTAAAAGAAGTATCAAGTTCCATCTCTTAAAAACAACGCAAAAGTTTTAAACCGGCGTTTTGGTCTCACTTTCTTTTCTAATTGACGAAAAGTTTTAACTTTATATACTTTCTTTACATTAATATTGCAATTAAGTAGAAACAATGCTGATTGTTGAGAAATTTAAGTTCTTATAATTAAATTCTAATCAAATTCTATCATAATTCTTTAAATTCTAAATTCAGAAACTCCGTATTTAACTTCTCTCTAAACTTTAATACCAATTTTTGGAATTATGTCTCTCTCTGTGCACAAAATAACAGAAACAAATTATGGTAAATGCAGATGGAAATATGCAAAATAATTGTAAAACTTTAAATTAGTATCAGAAACTTAAGCTTAATTCTTGACCAGCTTTGTTAACAGCATTTTGGTCTTGAGTTTCTTTTCTAATTGGTAAAAAGCTATTTTTAAAATTTTTTACACTAATATTGCAATTAAGAGAAAATACTGCAGATTGTTAAAAAATTCGTTCTAATAATTGTATTCTAATTGAATTCTAACCTAATTTTTTAAATTCTAAATTCAAATGCTGCGTGTTTTAGTTCTCTTTAAGTCTTAATACCTATTTTCGGAATTATGCCTCTCTCTGTGGACAAAATAACTGAAAAAAAAAACACCTATGGGAAACGTATATGGAAATATACACAATAATTATAAAATCGTAGTATCAGGAATTAGTTTGTATCGTATTATTATTATAGTTAGTATCGTATCAGGAATGAGTTTGCATTAATTAGTATCGTAGATTAGTATCAGAAATTTGAGACTTAATCCTCGAACAGCTTGGTTAAAAGCAGTTTGGTCTTGCCTTTATTTTCTAATTGATAAAAAGTGTTATTATTATCTTCTTTTTTTACACTAATATTGCAATTAAATGGAAGAATTTTTTGTTGCTGAAAAATTCGAATTCTGGATTTTTTTAGTTCTACCTGAGATTGAATATCTATTTATAGAATTGTGCCTCTTTGCAGACAAAAATAACTGAAAAAAAACTCCATGATAAATGTAGATGGAAATAAATTGATGATAATAAAATCATAGATAAGCATCAAAGTTTGGCCTAAATCCTTGAACAGATCGGTTAGCCCACTTTCTGGCACAGAGGTTACGTGTCTTCCTCGTGTGCTGGAGTTCCGGGTTCGAGTCCCGGTTCGGGCATGGTTGTTCCTCTGTGTGCTCTCAGTGAAATGTGTGACTGTGCCCCCTTGTAAAAAGAGACTGTGAAAGCAAATATGGTGACTGTGTGGCTAAGTCGTACTCTTGGCCCTAGTTGGCGCTGCTTCAAAAACAAGAGACTCTCCTATCGGCTTAAATCTGCTTCTTCTTGTGTATAGCCGACCACTGAACGTAGCAGTATCGACAGGATTTGTTGTGGCCGACTGCGACTTAAATTTGCGGCTATATCAGCGGGGTGCTTGTCCATGGCAAGTGCCATAAGTAACAACAACAACACAGATCGGTTATCAGTAAATCAATAGGTTTAATGCATATGGAATGATAATCAGTAGTGACTCGTCCTTTAAGATGATGTCACCGTCTTTTATTATCATTAAAGTTCTGTTTTACTTTTTACTTTATTGTATACAGAGTTTAGAGAAAATAATGTAATAATTAAAAAATTTAAAATAGAAATTTCCATATTTTAGATATTTTTGTGTTCGAAAAATAGCTATTTTGAAAATGTTCCCTTGTCTGTGACAAAAATAACTCAAAACCACTTTCAGCCAAACAGATGAAATTTGGTATATAATTTTTACACCGAATTAATGTATTTCTATCAAATTTTGAGCAAAATATGCCCAGAGGACATCTGTCTTTCCTACTGTCCGAATATATGTTATCACGGCAATTGAAAAATGAAGAGATCCAAAAGACAATTTCAATACAGAGATTTATAGTTTATATACCCTTTATATTATGATGTAAATACGACAAGGAATGACTGTCTGTAGGTCTATACTTTCAAGAATACATAAACGCAATAACTGAAATACAACAACTTTGAAGCGAGAGTTTATGAATATAAGTTTAATTTTGTGTGAAATTTTTGTGTGAATCGTTAAGACAAACACGTCTAAACACGAAGTGGACTTTTGGATAATAATAACAATATACTTGAGATTAATCGCCAAAACACTCGCCAAAGATTTCATGATAGATTCAGTAGGAATGCTATATTGACGCCAAAGGTTAATATTTCGTAATTATTGTTTGCCAATGATATTCATGATATT
This sequence comes from Argiope argentata, assembly GCA_026289955.1. Taxonomy (NCBI): domain Eukaryota; kingdom Metazoa; phylum Arthropoda; class Arachnida; order Araneae; family Araneidae; genus Argiope; species Argiope argentata. The sequence continues at coordinate 6,375,297 of JAOUZG010041316.1, read as the reverse complement.
CTTTGGGATAATATCTTTATTTGAGAATATGCGAGAAAGTTTTCAAGGAACTACTCCTTCTCCAACTTAATTTCCAATTTTGAGAATTTTTTTTTAATTTGAAAATTAGTGAGCATGGAAAGTAATGGAGAAAAATAATAAAAACATGAAATGAAGACAGAAAAGAGAATTATTAACAAAATTAAGCCAGTTCCAATCAAACTTAAAAGTATTTTTTTCCTTTATCCAGACTATACAATTGTTTTTTAAATGCATTTTACTAATTACAAAAAAAATTATGCAAAATGTTACGTATTCTATAGAAATTTTATTCAAAATGAAATTCTATTAAAAACTTCATTACCTCTGAACATTATATGCATCGGAGTAAAATGCATGTATAAATGTGTCAACAAAACAGTAATAGAATAATTAAAGTACTTTAGAATAATTAAATTATAGAATAATTACAGTTGAATAACTAAACTAGAAATTACAGTAGAATAACTAAACTAATAATTACAGTAAAATAACTAGAACAGTTACAGTAGAATAACTAGAACGGTTACAGTAGAATAACTAGAACTAGAAAAGTAAACTTCAAGAATGGTATTGAGGGCATTTCAAACAATCTAATAGGACTGGACGCGATCAATTTTCTATTGTAAGTAGTTTTTTCAGATTGTAATTTTCTATTATTTTTTAAAGATAAAGTGTCCATAAATTATTTTACAGAGAATGAAATTAAGTTAGGGTGTAGTTTTGTGAAACATGAGAAAATTATATTTATATCAATATGATCGTAAGATTACGGAATTTAATCTGCCCATATTTTCTCAATTCACACCAGATATATTTTCTTTTCTGCAAATAAAATGACAGCATATAATGAAAAGTGTTCTCCGATTATAAGGAAAAAAAAATCCGAAAACACTTCAGAGGCGATTTAAAATGGAATTCATTAAAATTCTGCCAATAAATCAGGAGAACATGTTATAGAATTTTTACTACTTTCTATCAAACAGAACCAAACAGTAGAATACACTTCACAGATTAATTAAAGTACTCAGGTTTCCGCATTTGGCAATTTATTTTCCCGAAAAATTATAGATTAGCATTACAGTTTCATACACATATTACCATCCAATTACACAGGTTACCATATTTGGCCATTTATCGCAATAAAAATTAGTTTGGCATTAATGTTTCAAAGTCTTTAGTTTAAACACTTTATCAATGGAGCAATCAATTAAAAAATGACTAAAGGAGTTAAGAAAGACCGGACATTTAGCACCAAGAATGTATGCGCATAATATTCTTGATTATATATTCCGAGATTAGTAGTTAAGGAAAATAAATCACTTTTATAACCCAATTATCTTCCTGATATCATTCTCTCTAAAAGAATTTGCTTGAAGAGATCTGATGAATCAAATTCATGCTGCAGAGATTCAAAGAATTGAAGAATTAATTAATCGAATCACTGTATCAGTAAAAGTTAGACCTAAAATTAGTTTCCATTCTCTCACCAAGCATAAAAAAATCGTGCAAACTTCAAAAACTCGCCAGAAGTATGCCAAATCAGATGACTTGAAGAAGTGGTTACAAATATTTTTTAAGGTTGTAATACAAATGCTCAAAATTAAATTTGACAAAAGATAGTCTGACAAAAACACAATTTGGAATATATATACAAACAAATAAAATAATAATATGAAATCTTCGATCGTTAATTTAAATTCATCAAGCGAGAAAATTATTATTAAGTCCTTATTTATCGTAAATAATTTAAGTCATTAATCAATTTGAGCCGGTTTGAAACAATCATGAAATTTCTTTATCCTTTTTCCTCTCTCTCTCTATTTATAATTTTTTAAAACTTTCAGTTTTAATTCTTATTGATGGCAAACAAAGGTTTATAGATCGCCCAGTTTTGAGATAAAATAACAGCTATGATGTCATAATTCTTTGCCAATCTTTTTAAAACGCATCTATTGAGACAGAAGCATGCGTAATAATAAAGCAATCCTGGTAAACGCAGGGCAACCGTTTAAATACGTATCTGCTTTCAAAGAAGCATACATAATATATAATACAATACTAGTAGAAGGAGATAAAAGTATTTTTTGCCTACAAATTTTGGAGACATCAAAATCTAATCAAAACAACATCATGTTTTCACATGATAAAAAATATAAAACTGACAACCAATATTTTAAATCTATCCAAAGCAGCGACTATATCTCGGCATTATGTCAAAAAATTCTGAGAAAAAAATCTAAGAACATATCGAGCTCATGCTTAAGTGTATTGATATAAAATCTTTTGAATTACTTTATAAAATCCCATGCTTTATCTCTCTATTCTTTATACTGTTTAGCAAATAATTATCAAGTGTATAATATATTGATACTCAGTTGTACGAATAGTCATACTAAAGTTACGAATATATAGTGTACTGATGGTAAAGTATAGAGTAAATTTTAGTGTTTTATAAATAACTGTGGTAATATTAAAATTTATAAGAAAATAGAATTCCTGTTGCATAAAATATGTTCTTTATTTTCAGTTAATTTATCCCATACAATAAGGAGGAGATTTACTTGTTTTTTAAGAAAAATATTTATTGATACTCAGTTCTACGAATATTCATACTAAAGTTACGAATACATAGAGTACTGATGGTACAGTATATAGCAAATTTTAGGGTTTTATAAATAACTGTGGTAATGCTTAAATTTATAAGAAAATAAAATTCCTGATGCATAAATATGTTCTTTATTTTTAATTAATTTATCCCATACAATAAGGGTAATATTTACTGGTTTTTAAGAAAAATATTTATTGATACTCAGTTGTATGAATATTCATACTAAAGTTACGAATACATAGAGTAATTATGGTACAGTATATAAAAAATACTAGGGTTTAATAAATAACTGAGCTATCATTTAAATGTATAAGAATATAGATTTCCTGATGCATAAATATGTTCTTTATCTTCAGTTAATTTATCCCATGCAATAAGGTGGAGATTTGCTGGTTTTCACGAAAAACTTTGATGTAGGTGGAATCCTTTTTATTTTCTTGGCATAAAATCCCATCTCCGATGTGATACCAGATGAACATTCGCCTTTTTCGAATTTCGAGAAGCTTTTGCACTTTCTAGCAACAAATTTGCAATTGTCTTGGAGGGAATTTGTGAAGTAGTCAATCGCGAGGAAGTGATTGCAGAGAATCTGGTCTAGAGATGAATGCACTAAAAAATAATGTAAAATAAATTAGATGCCATTTTAGAATGCTTAATTTTTTAATTTAAAGAACAAAATGAAATACAGAATTACTAAAATGCATAAAATGATACAGTGCTGGAGAAATCATGAGGTCAAGCGAAGGTCATCCTTAACTTTAGAAATTCATTTTTGAAACCTATGTAAATTTAAACACATTGCAACAATTTCATCTTTATCTATAAAAATTATATGATTAGTAAAATTATTATTCATTGTATTAAATTAATTAATCTACACTATTAAAATTATATGATTAATAAAATTATTATTCATTGTATTAAATTAATTAATCTACACTATTAAAATTATTCTTCATTGAATTAATTTAATTAATCTACATTAATAAAATTATTCTTAATTAAATTAAATTAATTAATCTTCATTATTAAAATTTTTCTTCATTGAATTAAGTTAATTAATCTTCATTATTAAAATTATTCTTCATTTCATACAGAAAGCTAGAAAAATCGCATTGCATTTTATTTTCAAAACTACTTATAAATTAAAAACTTTTCTTTCTTATTAATGAAATAATTTTAGAGGACATAGAATTGAAAGATTTTTAGTCTTTTATGATGTTTTAAAATCCTACGAGGAGCACCTTGCAATTAAGGATAAAAAACTTCCGATATAGTGGTTGGTTCTTACCACCCTAGTGGTACCGAATTATGGAAGGAGGAGAGTGGCTCGTCCCTAAGGATGTTCTTCCTTAGTAAAAGGTTGTACCGTAACCGTGATGGCCCTTAGGAGTCAATCACAGTTCTTTCCAGTTGTTTTGTTGCTACAGTCCGGTCATTCTTCAACAGGGAAAGGTTGTAACGTAGCCGGTGATAGCTCTTAGAACTCACCACAGTTCTCACCAGTGTTGTTGTTGCGGCGGTTCGTTCATTCAGATTTTTGTAAGTGTCTTCTGGTGGATCAGAGTAACCAGTTTGTGGTCATGATGTTTCAAACTTTTTTCAATGTCCACTTCATCTTAGGTCAAGTTAATTTTACCATAACCATATATTTCTTGTCCAAAAATACCTCAAAACATTTTCAATGCTTTCAGGTTAGATTATTTTGATACCAACCCCCTTTATGAAGTTGAGCATTATAAACCTGAACCCAGAATTTGGTAAAGTTTCAATATATTATTCTGATTCATTATTATCAGAGATATAGTCACCAAATTTATCAGAACTTCCAGCCATAAATATTCTGTAGTATATTTTTTTTTCTTCTTAATTAATTTAAAATTAGCTTTTGCTATCTTACTTTTCACAGAAAATCTTCCCAAATTATCATGGTCTCTTCAATCTTTTCGCACTTTGGTACTGTGAGGTTGAAGTCTTATATCATGCTAATAATACCTCAGCGATCTGATTAATTCATATTAATTTTGTTTAATATGAAAAGTGAAATTGTGCCATTTTTTTTACCAAAAACCATTTGGAATGCTCTAATTTATATTTAAAAATTAGCAGTATTTCAAGTTTCTACTTATTAAATTTTGCATGACGTTGTTTTCATAGAGTATTACTTACAGTTCGGCTGTAAGTAATACTCTATGAAACACGGATCTAGATACACGGATGAAGAAGAAAGATTTCAAGAGTTGTTTGACTAATAGTGGCTCTAGTTTGACCAGAAGTCAATGCCGATGTATCGTCTGCATTAATCGACTTTGTGTAGTGACTTCTAGGGTGTGAAAATTGTTCTCCGTATTCTTAGCTCTGCTGAATCTTTTAGATAAAAGAATAAAAGAAATTTCAAACCAAATTCTTTAATTAGTGTTGATTTTTTTAAAACTTACAATTTCATGCGTAAGGTTGATTAAAGCAGGTTCACAGCCACCAAAATAATAAACTCTTCCTCAATCTTTGGAGACTATCATGTTCATTGGCTTTGAGGACCGACTTTGTTGATTGGCTAACTTATTCGTATTGCGTAATTATTAATACTCTAACTCGCTATTCTCACTCTCAGTTCCTTAAAAACTCCATTCAACTTAGGTCTTACTTATTGTTAATCTGATATTCATAATCAAACCTTTTGTTATGTAATGGATTCAATTTTCGATAGCGATATCTGATAGTTGTTTCCTGGTCGTTTATAGAAATTGTCAGTCGCAACTTAAAACCAATTAACTGGACGAGCATCACACAGCTAACACATGAAATTTTTAATAATGCCAATCAATGTTCCATTGAAGAAATTACAGTTGCTGTTGTTGCTTATGGCACTTGCCAAGTGGGCAAGCCCCCCGCTGATACAGCAGCAGATTTGAGCCGAAAGAAGAGTAACTTGTTTTTGAAGTAGCGCCTACTAGGGCCAAGAGTACGATTTATCTACTCACTCACCACATTTGCTTGCACAGCCCCTTTTTACAGGAGGGCAGTGACACACCTCACAGATAGCACACAGAAGAACAACCATGTCCAAGCCGGGACTCGAACCTGGGACTCCCAGAAAACGAGGAAGACGCGCTACCTCTGTGCCAGAAAGCCGGCAGATATTACAGTGAACACTACTAAGATAATAATCCAAAATACTACATTTAAATTATTGTCGTATGAGTCTTGTTCTCCTTGGTGAAATATGTCTTGCCATAATTATGAAAAGTTGAATAAATACTTTCGAAAAGATGCAGCAAAAACCATTTCAGTGACAGATTCGATGAAACGCAAAAAATTTGTAAGTCAACTTCGTTTTAATTAAAAAGGTGGAAAAAGAATATTGGAAAAGAATTTGCATAAAAACTTGCAATCCAAAAAAATGTTCTTTAAAATTCTAAATGCACTTTCAAATTACACATGAAATCATAATCAATTAAAAGAATAGTCACGAAGGAAAAAAAAAATTAAAATATTTATGCTAAACTGAACTTTAAACTTCTGAAAATATTGATATATTTTCCGTTTCAGACCTCAAAACGAAAAGAAAATTGCTTTGCAGTGATTTACTTACCAGTCAAAGTTTTCCCTTTAAATACTTTGTACGTACTTCCTATTGAACAACCAGGTTGATCTACACCTCCGTTAACATAGTAGTCAATATGACCTACTGGTTCTAAATATCCCATTCCACGAACTGAAAATAATCATAGAGGACCTCATGCATACTTTTCATTGATATTATTGCATAAAATTCAGATTATCCGAGTCTAATCAATTTGTTTTATCTAGTTCTCAGGTGACAGATAAGTAATGTTTAAGGTGATATCAAATTGATCTTATTTTATATTTATTCTAAAAATCTTAGCTATTAGTATACCAAATAATATCTAACTAAGTATAATCGATCTGAAATTAGTATCTGTTGAAACGAATTAAGTTATTCGTAGTCCTATAAATGTCTGAATATTGTTATAAAAATACTAACAAAAATGATGCACATAAAAATGTTACTTTTGTGGTTACTTATGACACTTGAAAATTGAGAAGACACCAGCCAATACAGCAGCAGATTTAAGCCGAAAGGCACTTCTCTAGCTTTTGAAGTAGCGCCAACTAGGGCCAAGAGTACGACTTAGCTACACACTCATCACATTTGCTTGCACAGCTCCTTTTTACAGGGGAGCATAGTCACACGTCTCACAAATAGCACACAGAAAAACCCTGCCCAAGCCGGGATTCCCAGAACACGAGAAAGACGCGCTACCTCTGTGCCAGAAAGTCGGCCGCTATTACTTCGAAAGACAGATGCTAGAAAATTATGTAATTATTAATATGTTATTTGAAATTAGTAACCCATGGCATAGCAAATATATGATATGTTTAAATTTGAAGTATCCGCACGGCATAGCCCATGGAATAGAAAATATACATGTTTAAATTTGAAGTATCCGCTCGGCATAGCCCAAAAGCTATCTGCATACAAAACTACAGACTTTATTGTCTACGAAACTTGTATTAAATACACATGACGTAAACTCTAAATATATAACGAATTAATGCTATTCAATTCGCTAATTACGGGTAATAGCATAGCTCTAGAATGCCCTCCAAAAGGATAAGACGCTCTCTCAATCTAAGCCAAATATCTAAGCTCGTTCTCCGAACTCATTCATTCGCTCCTTTTTTACTGCGCCTTATATAGCGTCCATCTAAAGTGGGCGGGGCAAACGCAGAAACAACGAGAAAGCTCCAAGTGAGTCTGGAAATTTCTCCAAAGTCCTCTAGGAACAAATCTTTATTTTTTAGCTTCCACTGCACATTTTAGCTTGTAGTAAAAAATGTAGTGACCTCATTATGTCGCCAACACGCCTACATCGCCAAATTGGTGAAATAGAACGATCTTTTGTTGCAAATCTCCAGAGAACGGTATTTTCTCGCTCACTTAGCGATTTCATTATAACTAATTTTATATAATTAAACTATTTATATCAATACATCTAATTTACACAAAATTCGTAACAGTATTTATACTTGAGAATGCTGATGATCCAGGATTTCCATTTTTTTGACTGAAAAAATGTCAAATATGTCTTTGAAATAGAATTTTACGATAATATCTACGAATGATAAATGACCATGTGCCTGTGTGTGTTGGTGTTCTACAAAAAAGACTGTTTCATTTAGAGCTATCAAAGTTGATTTCTCCTACTTTGGTGATTAACTTAATTTATACTAAAATTAATTAACTATACTAAATTTGATTAACTCTTAGGTGGTAATGCGTACTTCGGAGGGAGTTTTCCAAACTTTCAATTAATAAAAAAAATGAATTAATTTTTTTTGTATTTTTCCGCTATAGTTTCCAAAAATACTATTGCAAAAATTAATTTTAACAACTTTATACAAAATTTTTAAATTAATCTTTGTCATGGTATCAGTTGATTAATCTTTTTAATTACAGAAAACTACTTTTGTGTTTTAGTAATATTTACATATTTTTTTTGCTTAATTGACTACAAGAGATTACATCGTTGTTTTGAAATTCAAACTGTTAATATTTTTTTGAATCTAATATTTAATGACTCTATTTTCCTGCATTTTTTTATAGTTAAGGGATAAGAATTTCTTTTGATAACTGTGGTTTAATTGAAGAATGAAAAGATGGAGTTGACAATACCAGTTAGATAGAGGAATCGAACAGTTACGCTTGTAATAGTGTCATATGACAGTTATCCTTGAAGGTTCATGTACACAAAGAACAGAGCACGTGTATGACTTTTAAAATAGCGCTTTATAATTTGTGAGATTTTAATGTTTAAATACGGTTTTTTGGAAGATTCATGGAATGTAAGATATTTTTATGGAGATCTTGTTTATGTTTATTTGTATATGGAGAAATTTTTACTTTAACAAAATTTAGCATATTTTTTTTTAAAATGACTACAAAAATTGAATTATCTTATATCGAACCGTATGTGTAGCTCAGAAATTTTTTATATAGTTTATGCAATATTTCAAAGAATTATTCAATAAAAATTTGTCTAATTTAAACTTCAGTCTCATCCTTAAAGAATGTGGTAAATGTGATCAAATAGGAAGATTTGATATAACTTTTTATATTAAATAGTTCGTTTGTTTAAGATATGTTACAAATATTTTTTTTTCTTTTATTCTATGGCAATAACAATTAAGGTCATATTTAAGAACTAAGCAATGTTAAAAGTAATGTATCGTGGTTCTTAAAGTTCTTTCAATATTGAATTGTGTCAATTATTCTTGTAATTTAACTGGTTGTATAAAAAATATGTTATCTCTTTTTTAAATTTAAATTTTACTTGATTGTTAATAAATACGAAAATGATTACAAAATCTTACCGGAATGTATGTCACTCGTATGCATTATGTCAACAAAATGTGCGTCTGTATAATAAATGCGTATATTATTTGCGAATGGTGTAAATAACGAGATTCCTCCAGGGTCCAAACCTAAGAATAACAAAAAAACATGTTGAATATTTTTCGTAATTAAAAACTGCACATTTACCAATAAAATGGAAAGACTCAAACTGTTAAAATGATGTAAATAACAATAGCTAAGTATACATTGCAGATAATGAATTTCTCTAAAGCAAATTTTTTAAAAGACAATTTTGTTAACGCATAGACATTTTTATTTCAATTATTTTATAATTTTTAACCACCTCTAGTTTGTAATCATTGTTAAACATGGTGGTTTTAATTAAATCGATCCTATTCAGACCCCTCTAAAATCTTGTAAAGGATGGTGGTTGAGGCTAATAGGACTGAACTCGCAACGGTAGAGTTTGTATCCGAGTAACATAGCCATTAGACAAAAGTGACTCTTATTCGGTGGGTGTGTCTGACTTATGAGTCTTTCACCACATACTCTCTCACCAGTGAGTCGGTAGTGAGACGAAAGATGCATTTGCACCAATCGTATGGCAAACGAGTGTGAGTTATTATTGGTGATGTTTGCAGTTGTATTTTATGTGCCTTATAACTTATTTTGTTGCCGTTAGAGGGCACCACAACAGCTGTATGAAAATTGCTTACTTAAGGTCGTGGGGTCACCACTGTGTAGGATGATGGTTGAGGTTGATAGGAATTCACAACGTTAGAGTAACATAGCCGCGTAACATAGAGAAAAGTGACACTCTTGTCTGGTGGATATTATCTGGCTCATGAAGCTTCCACCACATACACATAGCCACAATATAAAAGTCATTACTAGTGTACGGAGGACGTTATCTGGCTCATAAGAATTTCACCAAAACCTCTTCTGCCTATTGGAGTTCGGTGAAACTTTGAATACACGTTATATAAATCTTGAGAAAAAGATTTCTGCAATATAAAACAGCTGAAAATTTTTCTACCAGATGGCGCTTTTTACAAATTCCTTATGCAAATTTGTAAAATCTATAAGGGCATATGATATCTAAGATCATTCAGCATGCTTTGTCATTTTTAATTATGCCCTTACAGAAAAGAGATTGAGCTTTACTAGAAAAATTATTTTTTCAAAAGGACAGCAAAAGCTTAGCTGCATTGTTTGAAAATCGTATTTTAAAAGAATTGTGAAAAATGCCCCTGTTGAAGAATAGTTTGAAAAAGATGATTGTGAGATCGTCATCTGGAGATTATCAGATGAGCCTGGATACTTTGTTGTACTACGAGGAAGAGGGTAAAAAATGGTAGCGAATGAAACTGTTACAGAAGTCGCACTGATGTGGTTAAAATATGTTAACTTTTCTTCTGCAAGCGCTCAATCAAAGTCACGTGCTGTGCTATTGTTGCAACATCCAAACTTCCAAACATACGTACGGCGCAGTAAAGTCAAAACTGGCTCTTGTGCCATTAAAACCCACAAAAACAATCAACCAACCAACCAAACTTCCAAACATAGTTTGCCGATTTTTGGCGAAAATTGAATTTGATAATATATGACCTTGGCGAATTCTATGGTCAAAAGAGTAGAATTTTTCTATAGATGAGGATGTGGATAGTCAATTGTCGAATATGATGGGCTTCACCTCCTATTGTTCTACACCAACAAGCATTGCCTACTGATTACATGGTATGGATTTACTGTTGATTTTAGCCTTGGATCGTTTTTCTTTGAAACTCTCACTCAAAAAGGACTTAAAACGTACTCTGTCACAATTTAACGGTAAAGTTACAGTTAGATTCGTTGACAACCGGCCATTTCTTCTTTACAGGACGACAATGTTTTCAAACTACTGTCTTCATGCAAGATGATGTAACAACTCACTCTAGTCGCTAAACCAATACTATTTCTTTGGCGAGAATCTTGTAATATCCAGAGCTTTTCTGAATGTCTGACCACCTCATTCATCGGGCTTTAATCCTTGTGTTTTCTGAATGTGCGAAATCCTAAAAGACTGTGTTCTTGGTGGAGGAATTAGGACATTACTTGAGTTGAAGGCTAGCATTACGCGCCATATTTCTGAAATCACTCTAGAGTTTCGTTGCACTACCATTGAACACGTCGTAATGAGCTTTCAACAAAGGATTGATGTCAATGGAGCACAATTTGATTACATTCTGTAATGGAACAAATTTTAATGACTGAAAAACATTATTTGTATTTTTTATAAGCACAACACTCCCCCTAATGATAAAAATTAAATTTCTTTTATTGTAGAAATTATTTTTTCGTGGTTCATATAACGTATATATCAAATTGAATCAATATACAGGGTGTTTCAGTGAACCGTTTCAGAAGTTCTAAAAGGGGTAGCGTACATCCTGACAACTCGAAATCATATAGCAATGTGAGGCCGGAAATGCTTTCCTGAAGTGGTGTTGTACACAGAAGCACCATAAAGAAAAGAGACCGTAAATGAAAAATCGTTGTAATAATAGAAGAAAAGAAGCAAAAGGTACACGGATTAAAGTAAGTGTTCGAAGCTTCTTCCACGGGCTACAATGCACGCCTCACATCTCCGACGCATGGACGTCCGAACATTCTGGAATATTCCAGGCATAACTTGAATCTCTCCGGCAGCTACTGTGGGTTTGTAGCACATTTTAGCAGGTACCACTGTGCGGAAGCAATACGAGGTACATAAATCTCTAGTTTCTGTGTCTGGACACGCTGCACGTGAAACGGATGCATGTTTTCTGCTTGGAGAATCCTCCAGACTCTGCTATGGGAAACCCCGACTGCGTTTTCTTCATTTTGTGTACTCGTTCTTCGATTCCCTGTACAGGCTGCAGCACATTCTGTTCAACGTGTGCAGTCCGTGTTCTTACCCTGTCCCTGTGAGCTCTTTCTAATGAACCTGCCTCAGCTAACCTCTGGTGCAGTCTTGCAAAGAAATTATGACTGGGAATACGCCTCATTGGATATTATTCCGCGTACAAACGCTGTGCGGCTGGCTCACTACAATTTGCAGCCCCGTACGCCAAATGCTTATAGGCTAACTCTGCGATCGTGTAATCAGCCATCCTACTAACTTGGCGTTCTTGTGCGAAATGAAGATTCCCTGCACGAAAGCTCGGACTTTTCGAACAACGCCATCTACCGCGTCAGGAAAGCATTTCTGACTGCCTATAGGTATATGATTTTGGTTCGTCAGGATGTACCCTACCCCTCCTAGAAGTTCTGAAACGGTTTACTGAAACACCCTGTGTAATATGCAGAGCGAATTCAAGATAGATTTAAATTGAGACACCTTAATTATATTCATCCTCTATGTATATGAAGGAAAAAATGAAGTATTGAATTTTCTCAAAATCTCTATCAGTAACGCAACCATTAAAGTGCAATATATCAAATTATTCAATAAGCTGGTAAATGCGTTTTAAATATTTTGAAGTAATGCAGTGTTAGAATACAAGTAATTAGATTGCAAGTAATTGTTAGTTATCATATTCATTGATAATTTTTATGTGTATATAATTTGAAATTCGGAGAAATCTGTTAAAGAGTGAGCAATTGATTACAAAATCCCGTTTTTAAATATGAGAAGTCAAAATAAAATTTTCATAAAAACTCACCAGTTATTCTTCCAATTTTACGAGCATTTCTTCCTGCCGAAGCACATACGTGACTGCCTAAGCTGTGGCCTATGCAGTGAAGAGATTTTAAAGATACTTTTTTATGCTTCTGAAAAAGAAGAGCAAAACATTTTAATTCTCAATGTGGCAACTTTAAAGAGAAAATTTATTAAAATAAAAGTATACAACCATTTAGTTTTTATTTTTAAATGAGCAATTATTCTATCTATCTATCTATCTATCTATCTATCTATCTATCTATCTATCTAATTAATAAACTGGCTTTACATTTGTTATAAGATTCCAATATTAATATTAAAGAAGTCTTTTTGTTAATGAGAAAGTTTTTATTTTGTCACATGTCAGTAGAAACTAATAAAAATGTATTCCGGAATAAATTCGTTATTTATAGAATAGGTATAGTTTTGAATTTTAAAATGATATAAAAATATTTGATCTCAGGAAATTGGTTCAGAAGTTATATCGAGGGGAAAAAATCAATTAATTTTTGATTAATTAAGCTTTTAAATTAATCTCTACATATTGAAAAATTAACATTACGTTATCTTCTCTTATATATTAAATGTTGGTTGTATTTCTTTCTTTTGTTTAGAAAAAAAGTTACTGAACATTCATAATCGTATAAAATTTCAAATTGGCTTTACTTTTGTAACAAAATTCCATTATTAATATTAAAGAAGTCTTCTTGTTAATGAGAAATTTTTATTTTGTCAACACATTCTACATCGTTTTCGTTTTTGCTTTTTCGTACAGAGAAAGTATAGCAATCGTCAAAAAATTCACTAAATTTGTAGATATTTAGCAGATTTTAAGCAAACTCCTTACATAGCAAGTCTGTCAGACTGGCTATTCGAATTAAATTATCAGGTTGACAAAGAGTTTAAGATAGATAAATTTTGATACATAGATTTAACATCTATAGTGTAGAAACTTGTCAAAGTTTGAACCAAATTTTAGAAGAGATTGACTATTTAGTGATTTATAATTCTTGGCATAGGGGTAGGTCTTCTTCTTCATGATCTAGGCTGCCCGGGTTCGTAGTCTCGGTTCGGGTATTGTTGTTCTTGTGCGTTTTATCAATAATGACTGATTTTATTGATTGGAGTACGTTTCTTTTTATTAGAAATATTAGAATCTCAAGAATATTTTGTTACATATAATTTACAGAGAGAATCTAGCTTAAATCTTATTCGCCATTTATTAGAGCCATTATAGACTTATTTTACATATAATATAATTATTTACTTAATTATAATATAATTATTTATTAATGTTCTTAATTTCACTAAGAACATTATAACCGACATTCTGGCACAAGGTTAGCGCGTCTTTCCCATGAAATGGGCGTCATGGGTTTGTGTCCCGGTTATGGCATGATTGTTCTGTCTGTGCGATGTGTGAATGTGCCCCCTGTAAAAAAGGGCTTTGCAAGCGAATGTGATGAGTGAGAAGCAAAAGTTTGCGCTACTACAAAACAAGAGACGCCGATTAGGCTTAAACAACAACCCTTGCAACAACAACAATACTTGCAGAAACATTTAAGTGCGATAATTTAATAACACAATGGTTAAAATATATCAAATCTGTTCTGTGATTTTGGGATCTTTAGTATAATTTCGTGTCAAATTTTGGTTTCAAGTGTAAATGAAAAAGTAAAATCCATCAGCAGAATCACAAATGTTAAGTAGAGATCAAGTTGATATGCAATAATGCAGAACTTAGCATTCAACATGCATTAAAGAATGTGTAACTTACCCAGCATGGGATTATGCCTACATTTGAATCAATATTATAGTCTAGGTAATAATAT
>JAOUZG010041316.1:6306815-6323438 GCA_026289955.1 Argiope argentata | reverse complement strand
CACACACACACACACACACACACACACACACACACACACACACACACCACCACCACCACCACCACCACTTAATGCCCCTGCAACTATAGCCACCTGGTTATTTAAACAGTGTAATGAGCATGAAGTGAAAGATATAATGAAAGTGACTGTTGTTAGAGGTCACGCAATTATCGGTTAGAATTTAATAGGGGATTTTGGTTTTAAATTAAAGAAAGCTGAAGACAGTGAGCTGTTTGAAATTTAAATGGAAAGTGGCTTTGTCTAATTAAGCTAACTATTGGAGAGAAACTGAAGACTTATGCTAGTTCACAAAAACAAACTTATAGTTTGTTTGAGATTACAAATATCTGATAAATATTGTAAAAATACAAAAAGAAAATTTAGGGACGAGGACAGAAACAATAATAAAAAAGAAAAACACAAAAATACAAATAAATGCTATATACAAACCGAAAAATAACAGAAAAAAAAGATATGGATTTGTAGAGCTACTCTTGTATAGTGTTCTTAAAATCTAAACAAATCTCTATTTTCTTAAGACAAAAAACAGGCGATCATTTCAAGGTAGGATTTCCTTCTTTTCGGAATAATGAGGTTTGAATCGCTGTTTAAAATCAGACGTAAACAAAGAAATATATCGCATCACATATATATGCATATCACTGCTCTTGCTATTTGCGCATGCGCAGTTTGAAATTTTCGAGCGGATAAGTTAAAATCGCAGTTATAAAACTCCCCTTATTATTCTGATATGATTTAAATGTACTGAAATCTTCTCCAAAATGCTCTACGAAATACTATAAATATCTTCAATATCCGTTGAGTTTTTGTTGTTTCAATACACAGACGCTTTAAGGAGACTTCAGTTTATACTATATATAGATATAGGCCTTAAACAGTTCTATTCCTTGTATTAATTGTCTCTGTTTCTAATTTTCTATACTGCCCGTAAAATCCAACTTTGAATTAAAATTTAAAAAATGAAACTGCCATTAATATAATAATGTATTTTAGTGAATACCAGTGTATCGTTAAAAAATTATGAGAACTGAAAGCAGAATCGTTCGGTACTGAAGTCTTATTTGCTCAACAGAATAATTTTTATGATTTATAATATCTCAAAGAATCATTCAATAGAAATTTCACGGATTAAACGAAAATTCAGTTTAATCCGTGGAAAAAATCCTATAAAAAAGGATATAGTCGGCGTCAATAATAATATTTTACTTTTTTCGGTTTATAAATATGTTTCAAAAAATTATGACGTTTACATCTTTGTCCTAACATTCCTTTGGTACTAAGGAATTATATTCTAAAATATTTTTAACACTTCAATTTTTAAATTAAAAAGCCTACGTTTCTATCTTCGGCTATCAAATAGGATCGCTTTATGAAGTTTTGAATGGAATAGCTTAGAAGAATCGACTTTTCATAATTTTAGGCGAATCAGTCTTGAGAAATTGTGGGAATTGATTGATGTATCCTTTTTGAGGCGTTCAATGAAGTGATCCTAATTCGCCCGTTTTTATTGGTGTTTTTCAAATATCAATAAATCAGTCAGTTTCAGTGACTGATTTAATTAAATGAAGAGCAACACTTTTTATTTAAAATATTAGTGTTTAAAGAATATTTTGTTAAATATGATTCCCAAAGTAAATGGTCTAAATAAAAATTAAGTTTTCTTAATTTATTAAAGCATTATTGATTCAAATTACATAAATGTTTAGTTATTGATTTCATTCAGACCATTTTTACTCATTCATTTCTATTATTAAAGTTTTACAAATTAGGCTAGAATTGCAAAGGTATGTATTGAAACATGTTTGCCTTAAGGCTTCTTAATTGAATTAATAATGTAAGTATTATAAATATATATTATCATGTGAGGACAGGGTGTTTCTTTGGGTTGAGGGTTTTGAAACCACATAAGGCACGGACAGAAAATTGGCAATTTATCGTTTTTGAGGAATAATTTTTTGCTGTTAGGGTTATTAGAAAATGATAAATCAGGTTGTCAAAAGTGGCGACTTATCACAAACAAAAAGTTATAATATGGAATGAATATCTGCCATGTACCCGATTCTCCTGTCTAGCCAATAAAGGTCAGAATCGTAAAAAGTTATTGCCAGAAAAAACACAAAGAAGAAAACAGAAATTCATGGGAAACATCGAGGGACGGTATCGAATGGTGTATGTTTACAAATATATTATAATTATAAAAAAAATATGATTTCTTTAAAACTTACGTTTTCAATTTTCTAGCAACAAAGTTTTGAAGCTCAGAAGATTTTGAGATGGGGAGAAAAACCTTTGATTAACTGAAAATTAAAGAGTGTCACTTGGTCATTTCAAACCGTGTTTCCGCACAAAAAAAGAGAAAAAAAAACCCGCCTGTATTTAAGGCAAAAGTTTTGGAGATCCATCTATTTTCAGATGGATCTCCAAAACTTTAGAAAAAATGTATATTTAAAATATTGTCCCACGATTAATTTAATAGTCACGTGACAGTCAAAACCGGTTAAAACTGGTTAAGGATTTAAATTAATTAAGACAAACAATGCCTTAAATATATTATTGCTCTTATATGATAATATGAAATTTGCGATAGCAGGTTTCAATTTTTATTTTTATTTCTTATTTATTTCATTTCTTACAGAAACGTACTGAAAATTACATACTTATATGTTTAATTCGCAATATATAACAGAAAAACAACTGTGCCCGAACCAGGATTCGATTACAGGATGCACAGGAAAGACAAGATACCTCCCTTGTCGAGAGGCCGGCATATTACTTTATAGACAGTCTGTAAGAAATATGCCTGGGTCGATTTGGTTTTACATAGAATATTAAAAAGAGTTAAGAATAGTTTATAATAGTTTACACTAGTTAGTGAATAAAATGCTTATTAGATTTCTGCTCTCAGTACAAAAAGATTATCTCCAATATTGTTGCTTCCATTACTTCTAACATTTTTGGCCAAAGTCTTTCTTTAATTCTTGACTAAAATAATTGACGATTTTGCCAGTAATAATAAGTTTTATATTTCCTATTTGTTTCCATTTTATAATACTCTTTGCATCTTTTCCCAATTTTGAATTTCGTAATCCATTTTTAACTTAAGTATAATTATGCCTTGTTAGTTTTAAGAAAAGCAATTTTTAGATTAGATATTCATCCCTTTTTATATTAGGATTATTTGATTAATTTCGTTCTAATTCATCCATAAATATTCTGATCAATTGTTAACTTTCCTACTAAATAATATTATGAAACTGTTTGTCTCGCTTTAAGCAAAATTAATCTGATATTAAAAGGAAAATAGTCAACAGTTACAGCAGAGGCAAACCAAATTTATAGAAACAATGATTTAACAAAATAATATTTTTTATTTATAAATTATTATGAATCTATAAATTCTTTCATCTTTATATCTTTTCATCTTTATTTGGGTTAAGGCGACCAGGGACTTTTAAAATGACTTTTTGCAATTTTCACCTTAATTCATATTTGCAATTTTACAATCATTAAACGTAATACTACAGGAGACGACAGAGAAAATTTGAAAGCATTATATTAATTTATTTATGAGTCAGGGGGTTTAATATAATATAGTATTAGGGATAAATAACGTTAAAACTTTTTCTAGGAGCTGCAAATTTGTTTGAAAGCACTTCAATTTTTATTATTATATTCGCTAACCCTTTTGAAACAAAAGGTGAGATTAATCTTGAAGTTTGAGAACGACATATCAAAATTAAACAATGAAATAACTCAAAACTACTTAAATTTTAAAAAAATAGCATTTTTGAATTATTACAATGAGAATGAAATATAAAAATTAACCAAATTTCAAGATTAATACCAACTTTGTTTCAAAAGATTTAGCAAAAGTAATAATAAAAATGGGAGTGCTTTCGAACAAATTTGAAACGCCTAGAACATCGTTCATTATTGTTTTTATCGCTAATATTATATTATATTAACCAAGCTCACTCCTAAATAAATTAATATAATGCTTTAAAGTTTTGTTTGTCATCGCCTATAGTGTTACTTTTAATGCCCTCAAAATTTCAAATTGCTGAGGGGAAAATAACAAAAAAAAAAACATTTTAAAGGTCCCTGGTCGCCTTAAAGGATCGAAAAGAAAATAAGAAAAATTTATTTATCAGAAGCAAAAGAAGGTAATGTTTCCGAATGTTTATATTGTTTTGAATACAAATACTCTTATTTTTGGTAAACTGCTGTTGAAGAATATTTCTAAAAAATTTCTTAGTAAAATCAATGAAAAGGATGTTTGGTTCATTAAAAAATTTTTACGTGAATGAATCACAAACTAATTCACAATTTTTATATAATAGATAATCGAGTGAAAGTATATTTCTATTACGCAAAGTAACTTTATTCCAAAGAATTAAGTGGAGGAATAACGTGAAGTTAACATACAAAACTTCTAGGCAAATAGAAATATATAGTGTTACAAGCTTGCGAGTGGCACGAAAATGTGGCAAAAATGGCAACGTTTGGAGAGGAGTCTCTCGCCAGCTTGATTGGTTTGGCGAAAGGAATAGTCTAGTAACCGCTGGATTGTGCGCGTTGTTTTGAGAATTTTCACGAGATTAGGTGCACGCGCTTCTTCGGCTATATAAGGACGAGTTGCCGAAGTGAGTGAGTTAGTTGAGAGTTTGCTCTGAAATAAAAAGCGTCTCGCTGGACTAGAGGATTTGTTATTAGTGAGCTGTGTTTGCGTTTGCTGTTAACGCTGTGTTATTGAGCTCGCTGCGATTTACTGTTGCTGTGCTATACGATAGCTGTTTTGCAGTCGGTTTTTATTGTGCGTAAGACTTGCATTTACGCTGTAAGGGACTGTTGACTGCTGGATTGTATTTATCTGAAATTGCTACTCTATCAATTATCCTGTAAATACCTGTAAATAGCTGTAAATAAATTTGTTTGTGCTGTCCTCAAATAAAGTCCATTCAATCCAAATCCACTACGCTAAAAACGTAACAATATTTAAAAATATTTTTATGTAATTTTTAAAGAATACTAGAAAGAAAGAATGAAGAAATAACAATGGAAATATGAAACAATATCTAACTTCAACAAAAATGTATCAACTGTAACAAGTAACTATCGTGGTTTATAATCCTTATCACTATATTTACCTTTAAAATTATATGTTCTGTAAGGACCTGGCTCTAGGTTCAATTCCTTAAAGCATACCATTTAACCGTAGAAAGAGCACAAGCTTACGAAAATAACTCCATGAACTTAGTTTTTCTTTCTATTTAAACCTTAAAGCTTTCAAACCTAAAAGTATAGAGCTACAATCAATCTTTTCTTATTTTAGGGTTCTTTTGGGAAATGTAATAAAAAGAGATACCTTGGATTTATAGAAAATCGTCGCTAAACATCGGTCTCCTTCGGGGAACGTATGTACCTCGGAGGATTCGCGTTAAAATTTCTTGGTACTGAAGAGTCATTTTTAGTAATCTGTTTCTTTGTAACTATGGATAAATGTGCCAAAAGAAGAGATTTTTCTCAAAACTTTCTAGTATATACCATAATAAAAAGAGTCATTCGTTTTTCTTCGACATTAAATAGTGAACTTTCAACAAAGTCTAAATGCCTCTAAGTCAATCAATTATTTTTAGTGTGTTTGTCAGTGAAAAGTGTAGAATACTTGGATGTTAATTCAGAAATGTCACTTTTCTTCTGAAAGACATAAAATTGGATGTTTCTGAATTTCTTATAAATTGCAGAAACATTCAAGATATAGGAATGGAATAGAAATGCATATTTTTTCTTCATAATTTTGTCATTAGAATAATGGAAAGTATACCGAATATTTACAAATCAAGCAGTTAATTTACATATAGTACAACAGTAAGAAATTATTATGCAGATTGCCCAAAGGGAAAATTTTACATACGTGATTATCATATAGATGGAATAATTCCTAAACGATTTCCAACAGAAAATCTGCGGTCACCAATATTTGTGGAAACGTTTGGAAGCAAAATAACATGTCGTATGTATAAAAGATTTACTGTAGGAATGGATTCTTCAATATTTATTGTGATCAATAAATCTTTCGCGGGCCACGTTATCTACAAAAATGATTATTGCAAATACTAGAAGTTTGATTTATGAAATCAAAAATGTTTTTATTTTTATTTCTAGTATACGAAGAATATAAAAAGAATGCCCTATATTCGTCAAGAAATTCGTTTTCAAGATTTTAATGGATTTCCGTGCTTCAGATAATCCTGAGCTATATGAAATAAGGCTGTCTGTATGTGAACACGATAATTGAAAATAAAAACAACTTTTAAAATAGATGGAGGAATTCTGGGATATAGGCTTAGTAAATTATAGGCTTAGTGGATTTTCATCAAATTTTGAATCGATATTAATCAGGAATTTCTTGTATGAGATCAAATTAAAGCAATTTTAATCGTATAATTTCATTCATTCATTCATTTTTAGACCGGGATACCCTGGTTAGTAGGGCATTGGATTCGTATCCTTTGGAATGCGAGTTCGAACCTGCCAACCGAAGACTCACCGTGTGTGTGTGCCGTGGATGATGCACTTTAAATCTGTCGTGCTCACAAAGTCCTCCATGTCCAGAGTAATACCATTGGTAGTACTGGGACAGATGTGATCGTTTTCTGTTCCCTATATAAATCACGATCTGCAGATGAAGGAGTGAAGTCCACACCGTAAAAAGGGTTTGTGACGAATGTGAGCTGGAAGTCATATTTCTGCCCTAGGGTGTTAGAAAGACCACACCCATAGAAGCTACTACACCCCTCCTTCCGTTGTAAAACGGAACACGAGAACAATAAAAACATTTCATTTTATTCAAAACTGATTTATTTACTTGCCATTAAAACTCACGTCGGCTTTAAATTTCTGTCAAAACGCTGGATTTCTGAATGTTTATGAAAGCCTATCCATATGAAATGAATACCGCATAATTCCATCATAAAATGTTTTGCAAAAAAGCTATAATCTTATATATTAATATTAAAAATCAATGAAATAAGCCCATTTCGTAATATAGATACACTATCAATCACATATATTTGAAATAAATTGTGGTTAAATCTAATAAATATCAGACATTGATACTATTTTAATTTATTATTATACCTTGCTGCTTCATATACATAAAATATATATTACTATAGAATAGTAACTAAGCATGAAGTTTTAGACTCAAAAGCTTGATTAATTGTCGGCGCAATTTCAGATTAATACTTTCCTGAATAAGATTGTAAAAAATAAATATAACATAATAATACATATAACATAAACACATTTTTCTGATATACACAAGGGAAATTAAAAGTTCACTCGCTATCTTTAATTTTTTTTTAAATTTTGTATTAATAAATTTGGAATAAAACTGGCTCAAGTCAAAAAAAAAAAAAAAAGAAAAGATCTATGTATTGTACTTTTCATGTTATTGTTGAGAGTTGAAGTTAAAATAAGAAAACTTTATTTATTTCAGCCAGAACAGTACTTTTGAATTTTATATCTTATGGGAAAAACTAATTAAAAATATATGACTGCCATATTTCTATTTTCAATTGCTTTTCTTATTCCATTATATGTCATGGCCTGAATTTCAATATTTTAAAAATATATAGAATGTATTGTTTCTCATCTAAATTAATCGTCTGATTTAATCTAATTAAATTGTTTGCTTTTATAATAATAAAGTTTTAAATTCGTGTTCATAATAAATTAAGAGAATGATATATGATATATGGATTATACTATCTTCGTTTTGATATATCGGATTAAAAGTTTAGTGCAAATTTAAACTTTTAATTTCAAGGCGAAAAACGATTATCTCTATAGTTTCGTTGAAGATTATTCCCGTTTTTTTATTGTTTTTTTTACTTTCATGATTTTCACATGTTTTTTTTTCACTTATGATTTTTATTCCTGTACACACGAATATACTGCTTGGAAGACAATCAACTCGTTCATAAATTTGACCAAAATTAAAATAAAACAAATCTTTTAATTGTTGTTGTTATTACTTATGGTACTTGCCGTGGGCAAGCCCCCCACTCATACAGTAGCATATTTAAGCCGAAAGGTGTGTATCTTGTTTTTTTTGAAGTAGCGCCAACTAGGGCCAAGAGTACGACTTAGCTACACACTCATCACATTCGCTTGCACAACCCCTTTTTACAGGGGGGCACATTCACACATCTCACAGATAGCACACAGAAGAACAACCATGCCCGAACCGGGACTCCCAGAACATGAGGAAGACGCACTACCTCTGTGCCAGTATGCCGGCATCTTTTAATTGTAAAACACATGTCAACTTTTATCGATATTTTTTGTTTTTCGAAGTGAAAGATAATAAGGTTTCCCGTTGTAAAATTTGACATGGATCTAGGATTATGTCTAAAGTCCACATTAAAAATTATAAATAAAGAAATATTTTCAAATTGAAATATATTTTAAAGGTGGATACCTAAATTTTCCTTGAAACTTATCAGGTTTGGTTTTTATAAGCTTAAACCATTGCTTCTGTTTTAACCTTCATTAAATATTTTCCTTAATAGATTATATTACAACATACACGTACCACTTGTTTTGGCGCAGCATGGTCAGCTTTGGCTCAAGCGTCAAGAAAATACAAACGTCCATAAATTCTAAATTGAGTAGAGTTTCAAAACGACGTGATGGAATGTTTTGACACACGAGCATCTTCAAAAACTCTTTATGTTTACTTTATAGAAGTTAGAAAAACTGTTTTAATGCGAAATAATTATCAAAAAAAGATTAATATTAGTAGAATAGTTTGGAAGTAAATTAACATGCTGTACAGGAAAAAATATATTGTAAAAAAGAAATTCCTTAAAATTTATTATGTTTAATAAATTTATTACGAGTTCAATTATCTGAAAAAAGGATTTGAATGATGGAAAATGTTCTAAATATTTGAAGTAAAAGCAATTATTACACATATAGCCCAAAATGTAAATTGTACTTACTTGATTATCATATTTCTATTTAAATTATTTAATAGAATCCTTTTTCAAATAAAGTAAAGTAAAACCACTTGAATAAAATTAATAATATCATTTCTCGATTTTAAATTACTTAGATTAAATACTACTGAAATAATAACTTGGAACAGAATTACGTGGGACACTTTGTAATAAATAGAATGAATTGTTTCTCATCTAAATTAATCGTTTGCTTTATTCTAATTAAATCATTTGCTTTTATAATAATAAAGTTTTAAATTCGTCCTCATAATAAATTAATAAAATATGATATATAGATTATACTATCTTCGATTTTTTATATTAAAACATGCAAGAAATATTACAGAAATCGTTTGAATTTTTAAATTAATTCAAGAATTTTAATATATAGTTTAATTCTCAGCAATACTGTGTAAACATACATTTTTATTAAAAATTATTCAATTGATCCATTTACATAAAATAATAATAACAATAATAGGTACTTTTCGGTTAGCAAAAATTGCGCTATCGAGAAATCGCCAAATAATGTAGAATCCCGCCAAATTTCTTACCACGATTTTAAAGCGAAAAATTGCCAGATAATGCAAAATTCAATCAAAAATGCAAATATTTGGGCTGCTTTCCGTTGGCGACTGGTTAATGGAAAGTATCTAAAAGTAGATTCAAAAGCGCATATAGTTTTAAAATTCAGACGAACGAGAATATAATCAAATACTTAAGTACATATTTCATCCTTTATAATAAAATTTAAAGTATCCAAGTTTGCGTATTTATTTTGGAATACAAGTTAGATAAGAGAGCGGCAAATGGTTTTTGGGATAAAAATATTTCTACACCAGAAAGTATAAATTTCTACCTCTTTAAGTTTACTTTGCAAACTTAATTATATTCCTGTGCCCAATAAGATTTCCGATATTAAAAAAATGATGAAAAAGGAAATATTAAACAAATATGCTTAACGTTTCATTTGAGCAATGAATTTTTAAAAATATTGAGTAAATAACAAATAAATGCAAGATTAAATAAAATTAGTCATTCATTTTTTTTTAAAAAGAAATACCTTCATTTCTGAAATTTAAAAAAAATGCTCTTATGTGTTTCTACATATTCTTATTTACTGTTCCCCAATTAAAATATTTTTTAATAGATTATTTTTCTTATCAATAAAGGAATGTTCAAGACAAAGCACTTAATTTAAAATTACTGTTTTAAAAATTTTCTCATTTTGATGATTGATAGAAATAACACTTGAAAAACATATTTCGCAAATATTATTACTTATAATAGGCCAATTATAACTCTCAGCCGATTTATTTGTAGACCTAACATTAAAATTGATTTTCATTTTTATCTCCCAATAAAGATGGTTTTAATGGTCTGAAAATAGTTTTATATTAATCTTGAATGTTCCTTATTGATATATGTTTCTATAATGATGTAATAATTATGACAACCGTCCAATAATCCAGCATTAAAAAATTAATTTTTTATAATGAACAGCTTGCTATTTTTTTCCTTTTGTGAGTAAATGTATAAAAATTGTCTTGAAGTGCATTAATATTGCTTAGGAAGAACGGTTTAGTTATATTAGTTTTGCATGGACCACCAAAAAATGTAGTTTAGTTTAATTATATCAACGCCTTATTGTAAAGAAACACTAAGGCTATTTTGGGACGAGCATCGTAATTCTGAACCATGGTCAGATGACGAGGACGACACCTTAACTTGCATCTTCCTCTCCACACCATACCAGAAGGAGGGTATTTGATGGCCATGACAGATTTAACGTGTAATTGACCCTCTTACATGATGGTTCTTAGGTGGAATCAGGTCTCAAACTTGAGAATCTATGGCTCACGAGTCAAGTACTTATCACCAGGCCACCACAGCTCAAAGAAAATTTAGGATAAATTCAGTAAATCTGAATTCCACTGAAGTGTCATGATCCACTCCTGGACTTCCATCCTTTCTTCAGAATTCCACACCACTAACAAAAGTGGACAATGGCAGACATATCGAGCATCTTGAAAGATATTTGTTGAAACTGCGTTCCGAACTTAGAGATTCCTCAAATTTTGCTACCAAAACTTTTCTACTGGAACATGGTGGATTCGAAACAGTTACAATACATAAATTATTTTTTAAAGGTTGAAAAAGACGCCAATTAGATCAAATTCCAAATAATATCGAAAAATCTTTACATCTTACAAGCATAAGTATCTTGACCAATTTCTTGTTAAATGTGTCCTATTAGAGTTCAAAAAAGAAAATATAGATTGCCAAAATTAAAAGTAATTTAATTATAAAGTATTTTTTTTTCATTTGCATTAGAACTAGACTTTTTTATTTCGCATAAAATTTACATACACTTATTTTAAATTCATGCCCAACATTTGAATTGTAAAATCTTATGGAAGCATATTCATATAAAAAAAGAAAATTCATAGTTTTACCTAAAATGCTTAAAGGGAACAGCTTTGGCCATTTTAATGTTAAAAATCGAGGTAGTAAGTTCTATTATTATTGCACATACACTTCTATTCATTTTTACACCTATACATAAATTAAGGACTCTAACATAAATTAAGGATAATTCAGAGTCTCACGGCAATCGAACCCTAAATTACATTTATCACCCATAAAATGGCTACATACACTTTCAAAATTTATTTTCAGGTCTCAGAAGTCGCCAGATTATACCGATGGTACGTCAAAATGACAACAGTGTGAGTGAGGGAAGTACGAGGAATACAGTCAAAAAAGTATAATTGTTCGCAATTGCTTTATAAGCCCTTCAGTGTAATAACCGCCAAGTTTTGCCACGCCTTTAGATGATTTTTTTAAATGGTAGAATTATCGACTGTCCGAAATGTGGACGTACATAGCTGGAAGTATTCGAGGAACTCGAAATCGAACAGAATGTCATCTCCAGGCTTTGGCGACATTTCTAAGATAATGGTAATGTGAGTAAACGTTACAGCACAGGTCGGGCCCGAGTTACAATGCCAAATGAGGACCGATATTTGGCATTTATTGCCAAAAGAAACAGATGGTACATATCATCATTATGACTCGTCAGCTTTTTTCAGCCACTGGTATGGAAGTTTCAAGGCAGAACTTGTACAGACGCTTAGGGAAGATTGGTCTATATGCTCGTAGGCTTGTTAGACCTGTACCACTCACTACAACTCACGGTTGAAACAGATGGTACTTGATGATACATCATCATGACTCGTCAGCTTTCTTCAGCTACTGGTATGGCAGTTTCAAGGCAGAGCTTGTACAGACGCTTAGGGAAGATTGGTCTATATGCTCGTAGGCTTGTCAGATCTATGCCACTCACTGTTGAAACAAATGGTACATATCATCATTATGACTCGTCAGCTTTTTTAGGCCACTGGTATGGAAGTTTCAAGGCAGAACTTGTACAGACGCTTAGGGCAGATTGGTCTATATGCCCGTAGACCTATCAGTTCTGTACCACTCACTACAACTCACTGTTACCTGTGATAAACCTGGAGAAGAGAGCAAGCATTGTGACACCGCAGCAATGGGTCTGTGTGATGTTTTCCGAAGAACCCAGGTTTAGTTTGTAAGCTGATTCTCGACGGATTTTAATATGGGACGGATTTTATATGGTCATTCATTGATGTTCTCCTAGTGGTAAAGTGTATATAAAATATATACACTTTACCACTAGGAGAACATCAATGAATGACATCATTACGGTAGTGCAGGATTGCACGTTTTGGGAGGAATTATTCAGGGTTCCAGAACTGACCTGCATGTTCAAATCGGAACCATGACATATTAAATCGATCAGGACATCATTCTGGAACAACATGTATGTTTGTTTTGGGGCGGCATGAGTGCAAAAGCCATATTTATGGATGAAAATGCCCGTCCTCACCATGCAAGCGTCGTAAACGGATGCCTTCGATCGTAGAACATCACCCGTTTGGACTGGCCAGCACTCTTACGAGAATTGAATCTAATAGAACATATTTCGGGCATGCTTGGCCGACGAGTTGCAGCCCGTCAATCACTTCTTACTAATCTACTTCAGAGAATATTGCTTGATGAGTGATGTAATATTAATCAAAATCACATGGATTAATTAATACTCAGCATGCTTAGGCATTATAGGGACTATGTCGCATCGTCTGGGAATCACACTATGCATTAACCATCATACCAACCATGCAATATCTGTTTTTGTAAATAAGTTGTTTTTTTCGCAATTTGCTCCAGTGATGAAAAATTCTCCCTTTTTTTATTGATATTAATCATTTAGTACCTTTTTTGCTCTTTACCTTTTGTTTACTAATTAGGTGGACCGGGATGGCCTGGTTGGTAGAGCGTTGTACTCGTACTCCTTAGGTTGCGGGTTCGAAGCTCAAAGGCTAAAACATTCCCCGAGTGTGTGGCGATTGGCACTCGTTAACTCTGTTCGTGGTCGCAAAGTCCTCCATGTCGAGAGTAATACCATTGGAGGTACTGGGTCAGAGGTGATCGTTCTCTGTTCCAGATCTAAATTACGATCTGAGATGTATGAATGAATTTGCATGAATGTAGTCCACCCCCTAAAAAGCGTTGTGACGTGTGGGTAGCTAAGTCGTACTCTTGGCCTTAGATGGCGCTACTTGTAAAACAAGAGACGTATATCTCAGGCTTAAAATCTGCTGATGTATCAGCGGAGCTTGTCCACGGCAAGTGCTATTAGTCACAATAACTACAACAACAACTAAATAGGTTTTACAAATAAGTCACATTTATTTTGATTCTGACTCTTTCTTTTCGTGAACATGTTATATCCTGAATTTATCGACTTCAGTGTAATTGAATTAAATTAGAGTTATATCTAATAAATATTAAATATTAACTCCATTTTAATTAGTTATTATTTCTTGCTGCTTAATTGACTTAAGAAAGACATATTAGTTATTAATAACAACCAAGGCGTAAGTTTCTAACTTCAAAGCTTAATTAATTGGTTTCGCAATTCCAAATTAATGGATTTCTGGAATAGTTTGTAAAAAAATAACATGTAGAACATAAATCCAATTTCCTGATATACTCTAGGGAAATTAAAAGTATATTCTCGAGCTAGTAGTTTTTTAAAAACTGCATTCTAATAAATTTTGGATTTTGAAGGTTTAAAAAAATATAATCTTATATATATGCCATGTGTATGATCTTATATATTTCGTATGTGTTACTGTTGAGAGTTGAGATTGTAAAAGACAATCTTTAATTTATGGGAAGAAAATAAATGTTATTCGTTTTAGCCAATAACCCAGCATTGTTTAAACTTTATATCTTCTTGGAACTAATTCAAAATACATTACATTTCAATTTCTGTTTTCATTGGCTCTAGTAATTTTGTTATATATTGCTATGGGAATTTCAATAAATTTTAAAATAATTGGAAAAGCAAAGCTTCTGACTTAGTTATTGGATTTCACCCCCAAAATAAAAATGGTAACAAGGATTAAAAAATAGTCATGTTACCAAATGATAATTTAGAGAGAATAACTATCCCTCTAAATTATCGCTTGGTTTTATAAAAATGAAAATTTTACATCCCCATTTTTAATAAAGTAATGAATTTGGAATATATTCTTATCAATATTTTTATATATAAATCAGTTAAAATTTGACTGAGAATTTAAAATTTTTATTTCAAAATGAAAAGAGATTATTTCGATCGTTTCGTATATGATTTTTCTTGTTTTTTTCTCTCATTATTTTCATGAATTTCTTATGATTTAAGATTTTCAATTAACATTGAATTAAAAATAGATTTTTATAAGGAAAATTCTTTAACAAGATGTACCTACCTTAATTGTTTATGAAAATGTTTTATAAAGTTATTTAGCGTTTTATTTCCTTAAAAACAAATAAATTAAAAGCATATCTTTATCATGACATTCTTGTAAGTTATTTTGCTTGTGGAAATGTTTTATAATATTATTTACTATTTTTTTCTTAACAAGAAATAAAAATATTTTTTATCGGAAAATTCTTAAATAAAATACATATGCCTTATTTTATTTGCGGAAATGTTTATGCTCTTTTTTACTGATTTATTTTTCATAAAAAATAAATTAAAAGCACTTTTTAGTAGGAAATTCTTGAATAAGATGTACTCAACTTATTTTGCTTGTGAAAATATTTTATAAACGGATTTTCTGATTTATTTAAGAGATTTTTTATTGAGCAAAACATTTAACTGTTGAGTTTTGCATGGAAATTTTGTTCAATACAAAGTAGTAATAAATTTTGGACAAGGTCTTAACAGCTCAAAAGTTTCCTTTCTGGATATTTTTAAATTTCAGCAATTTTTAAATCTAAAATTTAAAATTACTGTTTTAAAAACCTATATTACAGTGTCAAAATTTATTTGTGGATTCATTAAATAATGTTAATTAGAAAATAAACAATAATATGTAAGTAACTTAAATTACTATAGTGTTTATAAAAAGTTACCTCCAGAAAAAAATAGATTCATCTAGAAAATTTTTAAAGAAAATCTGCAAACGAATTCATCATAAATATTTTAACTATTGTTAAGTAAGGCCTTTTAAATAAATTATCGCCTCTAAAATCATCTTTGATGAAAGTTGATTGTCATAAGATTTATTCAAAATAGATAAATACGCGATTAAACTGTAAATCAATTCTAAAATTATTCTCTAAATAAATTGTAAATAATTTTCACTTACAGGATAAAAAAGTAACATTTTTATCACGAAAAAAGAAGTTTTAGTTACGAAATTTTGCAAGTTTCTAAAACTATTTCTAAACTATTTTATACTAATTTGTTTTTACTTTCCCTTCAGCAGCTTGTAACAGATTTAATGAAGTAATTAAATACTATAAAGTGTAAAATTCCTCAATTTTTTTGAAGTGCAAAAATGTTTGAAACTTAAATAATCTAAATTAGCAAGCAAAAATAAAGAGAATGCATTTTCATCATTTCAGCTAATCGCATGCCATACCCTCTTTTTAACGGAATAAAACAAAATTTTAGGCACTATAAATCATTTTGAGGAAAAATACGTCTAGTGAGTTAATTTAAATTTTTGTTTTATACTTTTTTAAGAAATACTCTTTTTTTCTTTCTGATCTTCTATCTTGTTACTTAAAAATTTGATGGCAGATTTTAATTAATCTGAATTAAAACAAAAACTTATTTTTATAAGATATTGACAAGATAATTTTATACTTAATAGGATATATAAATATTAGTAGATCAATTTAGATTTTTAATTTAACTACTTTTTTTCAACGCTAAAAAAATAATACAAATAATCAACAGCATCAATGAAAAATAAAGTCAACATCGTTCCTTAGCTTTTGTTTTTATTGTATCTAATTAAATAAAAAAAATATTGTATCGTCTGCGCTTCAAATGAAATATATTTACAGTTAATCCTCACTGAAGATTTCAGAGGAAAACACATTTATTGGGTCGCAGGTTATTAGAATATTATAATTACACTGATAAGTCAAAAATACATTTAAAAGCGTGTTATATGTAAAGACAATTAAAAGCTAATTACACACACACACACACACACACACACACATA
>JAOUZG010041316.1:6267145-6280983 GCA_026289955.1 Argiope argentata | reverse complement strand
CACACGCACACACACACACACTTCGTACTTTATTATAAGTAGAGATAAATATTTTTAATAAATCGTTTTTGATCAAATTGTAAGCTATATTTAACATGATAATGCATATAAGTTGATTTTTTATGATTGTATAACAAATTATATGAAAAAATAAAATAGTTCAAAGAAATTTACGTCTAAGACCTTTATATTTAAAATTATAAAATTTGGTAAAACGTTATTTCTTTTGTAAAGAGTAATGCTCTTTAAAATTTTTTTGAAACTTCTAGTAGTTTTTTTTTATTATAAAAGAACCAAAGTATTAAAGTTTATCCACAAAAAATACATTACTGTTCAAAGGAACGTTATTTACACCAAATGAAACTTAAAAGCAGGAAGATTCTATTTATAATAATGTTTTTCATTGCAACTTTTTCTAAAATTTAATCATTTCTTTAAAAAAATGTTTTAAGTATATTTTCAGAGAATAATTTTAACAACTGTATTTAGTTCCGTGACGTTGTTATTCCTATTAGTTTCGAATGGAAAAAATTATGTTTTTAAAAGAATCTTTTCGAAAAACATATGCAAATTAATAAAATTTAAATTAATAAAACTCATCATTCTGTATAATCTTCATATAATAAGGAAATTAAAAGAGATCTTCCCCAACTCCAACTATTTCACCGATTTCGTCAAATTTAATATCTTATGAGAGCTTATGGAATTAGATATAACATAATGTCATCTATCTCCCCAAATTCCAGGAAAACTTCAAATATTTAACTTTAGTGTACATTCTTAATGGAGAAAACACAGAAGCATCAAATGATCCAAATTAATTTCATCACAGTAATTTTTTACATCTCTAAATATTTTCTTAATTTTTAGAAAATTAACTATTACACTTATAAAATTTAGATATACCTTTCTACCCTCCATTTCGAAGGGATATAAAAAGATATCTTGTCATTATTTCCAAGTTCATCAATTCCTCAATTAATTTTGTCACTTAGCATTTATAGCTCATCAACTTAAATATCCTATTTTTTCTCAAAAATAATTAAAAATAGAATTTGGAAATTTTGAACTTTACTAAAAATGTATCAAAGCTTTTAAATTTATTCTAAATTTGGAGTTTAATCAAATTTTTTTTCAAGGTTGTGGAGTTTAATATCAATAATTAAAATGAAAGAAAAAATATTTAGGTCTTCTAGAAAGCTTATTAAAGAGTAAACTAATCTACAATTTAAGAAGCTTTCAATATTCACGAATAATATTAGATTTATATTCAAAATGTAAATTTTTTACATCTAATGTATACATCATTTATCAATTCCTAATATTAATTCACACACTCACTATATATGTCTTGTTCAAATTTTCAATCTTTGATAAAATACTTTATTTTCATCCACTCAATTTCAAATACTTTTTTTAAACTGATAGTGGATATCACTTGATGTTAATACAGTTTTTTAAAATTATTAATTCATTGAAAATAAAATTAAAGAAGTTTATAATATTTTATATGTGAACAGTTCTGCATTGGACCAACAGATGGCGCCACAAGAATTTTGCTCAATTTGGTTTCAATTCCCACCTCAATTGACAGTCAATTCCTCAAATAAAAACCTATTTATATTAATTGTAATTATTTAATAAAAAGTAACTAAATAAGTTTTTTTGTTGACCTAAGTAGGAATTAAATTAATTTTTTCATATTACTTGTTCATTATTTAAATATTACATTTTAAGAAAAACTTTGCCATTTAACAGTTCAGATGATTAAATTGTTTTTTTCAGATTATAAATTTCTGGTGTATTTTATAAAGCTGATGTGAATTCATGAAAAATAGTTTGATCAGAATTTCAAATGTTTGTACATCAATAACCTTTTATAGCCATATTATCTTTCCAAAAAAGAACAATCAAATCCCTCCGTATGTCAAGCACAGAAAAAAGGAAGTCATCGAACTGGTGCAGTTGTCATGGAAACGACTGAATCTGCAAGTGACAGTTTTGTCCATTGAAATGCTTAAACATCCCGTAAACATGACGTACAGTTCCACCAATGGTTTCGATATAAGCGTGTTTCAGTTTCATGGATTTCGTGAGAGATATTGTTTATTTTGCATAACATTCAGAAATTCTGTCAAAGAAATCGGTTTATTGAAAAAGAGATTTAAATATCTGTCAAAATTGGATACATATTTTTTTTACTTCCTGCCTTGTCAGAAATGTCATATTTTTTTCTAATTTATCAAGACGAATGTCAAGAACATGTTTTTTGTGAGTGCCGATAAAGGCAGCTGCTTGCACACTCTTAAAAATGAAATTCTATTAAAATATTTCCTTTGATTCTCTCAATATTTCTTTCAGATTGGATATCAGTTTTTTGCAGAAAGTATTTTTTTTTTGTATTTTATCTAAAACTGAACATAAAATATGTATAATAATAATAAATATCTTTTATTTGCTATTTCGCTTAATTGTTATTTTTGACGATTATAAAATTATATACATACTTAAAATAATTGTAGGAAAGGTAAATAATTAGCAGTTAAATCTGTAAATGCTTACATTTAAATGTTACAGCACACACAAAAATAATAATCGAGTTAAACAGGATTTAAGTTTTAAATTCTTATAGCAAAACCTGCAATGGGGGGCTAGGATAGCTGAATTGGTGGAGCGTTGGCTTCGAATCCCTTGAACTGAGAGTTCGAATCTGCCAGCTGAAGATTCCCCATGTGTGTGGCGGACGTTAAATCTGTCGTGGTCACAAAATCCTTCATGTCGAGAGTAATACCACTGGGGGTACTGGGTCGTTCTCTGTTCCAGATTTAAATCACGATCTATGGATGAAATGCATGTAGGCCACCCCATAAAATGAGTTTGTGATTTGTGTGATCTAAAAGTCATACTTCTGCCCTCGGGTGCTCAGGAGTGCATACCCTCTGAAGCTACTGCACCCCTTCTACCTCTGTAAAGTGGAACACCAGAATAACAGCAAAACTTACAATGGATATTCCTAATTTATATTAAATCTTTTGCCGCTCTTTTTGAATTGCAATACATTCCTGTATCTCTCGAAGATTAAAATACCACAATTTTCTAATCAATATTTGCATTTTATGCAACCAAACTATACATAATATTAGAAATTAGGCTCTTTTGACAAGAAACTGGTTCACCAGAAATATTGGTTGAGTTTAATTTTGGTAGAAATTCCTGGCACAGAACTTGGCATTAAATGATACATAGAGGGATTATTTTTAAATTTTAAATTTGGCAGACACTTTACTAATGATATTTTCATAGATTTACACAAATTCATTTTATTGTGTTCTTATAACAAAATCTAGAACGGGGGGCTGAGATTGTTAGATTTTTTAGGCGTTGCTTTCGCATCCCTTGAGCTGCGAATTCGAACCTGCCAGCTAAAAACTCTTCTTGTGTGTGGTGGACGTTAAAGCTGAATCTTAGTGAAGTCATGGTCTATGTCATTATGGCGCCATTAAAATCAAAATGGAAGGATTTCATCTGTTTTTAAATATCTAATGATAATGCAATTTATCTATCTTATTAATCACATAATTATTAAAAAAGAATTCTTCTTTCTTAGTTTTCATAAATATATATAAAAAATATGTAAGGACATATTTGAAGATATAATGAAAAAGATTTGAATTTCTAGGTGATAAAGAAAATATATTAATTTTTTTTAAAAAAAAGCATATAGATGTGTTTAAAAAATTGTTTATAATCATGATGAATTTTAAAACTTGTTAAACTGATTTCATTGGAAAAAAATCCTTTTAAAATTTTAAGAGTTTAAAATCAGTTGTCTGAAATCTTTTCTTATAGGGAATTATAAAAGAAAAACATGATTTTTTTAAAAAACAATTACCAATTTCTTCGAGATGAATATTTGCAACTTTGAAAATTATACCACGTGGAATTTGACAGCAATAGATAATATCTATTTTGAAGGTCACCAACACACACTCACACACACATTTTTATCGTTTGGAGATATTTGTTTTATCTCGAAATGGTTATTCCTAAGAAGATGATATAAGAATTGGTAAGCTATCATGCAATTTATAAATGGAAGATCTTGTATTTTAAAGTATTGTAATTAAAAAAAAGTGTTTCCTCACCTTCCGACTAAAAGCATTGTATTAAAAGACATAAGAGATTTCTCTTAGCTATTATCGAATGCTCAAATTATCCCACCTATACTGCATTATTGGATTACCTAAATGCGTAGGCCGTAGCATAGATGTAGCTTAGATTAATCAACTGAACAGGTGGGCGGATAGGACTGTTGCTTAATGTATAATTTAAATGCATGGATTATATGTATTTTGTGGACCAACAACATATATTTTACTTACATAAGCAGGATGCATTAATATTTCTTGCAAATTACTCTGAATAAAACGATTAAACAGGAATACAATATTTTTACTGCAAAGAATTTGTATGCACATATCTATGTTTCATAAGTTTTTTAATCAATTTTATTAAACTAGATTTTTAAAAGAGTTTACTGGAAAATAAAGATTTTTCTAAAGGACAGATTCGAATGAATAATGGAAAAAAAGAGAATATTTTAGAGCTAAATTAACCACTTAATAGTTTTGCGCGTATACCGTACGTGCATTGATTTATTGAATTTTGATAGCTGTAAGCTAAAAATAAATCATTCATAATGATTATAATTTTATATGAAAATTACTTCGAATACATAGACAAATCATGCATTAAAAGGATTTCCATTTGAAACAAAATAATAAAATATTTCTAAAATAGAAGGTATAATCTTATTAGATAGTAAAGAAAAGAAAACATTAGTTAAACAAAACTCATTCAGTCAGACGATAATTCGTTTCATACAAATAATATTCAAACTCCTTAAAACGCATATTATAGAAAAATATATAAATGTTTATCACAATTTTACTTCTTCATTACAGGGAAAATAATTTTATTATAATATCTTGTAGTGTATCAAGGTGTAATAATTTCAAATTACTACACATTGTTATACGAAAGTTTTGTTCATAATCAGAATATTGTTTGAAAAAAAAATGCAATAAACAATTATAAGCATAATAGAATGATTTATATTACAAATAACGAACATTTTAATACCTTACTAAACATTTATTTCCACTTTAATGAATTTAGGATTTTCTTGAATTAATCTTGGAAATAGTTTTTTTAAAAAAATTAATTGTAATCAAGCCTCTGTTTCAATGAGATCGTAAAATTTGGAACATTCCGAAGCAGATGTTTTCTTCGAAAGAAGTAATGCTTCGAAAACAAATTTTACGATGCAGCGAATGGAGATATTTGTTTTGTTTCTCGATAAATTACTGTGCCAAGTAATTACAAAAGAAGTATATAGTACTTTTGAATTAAAAAAAAAATGTCTATTTATAAGACTCCATTATTTTAATGGCTTGTAATAAATTTAAAACTTTTTCAAGTAAAATTAACCGTTATTCTTGTTTCAAACATATAAAATAAAAGCTCAATAACTCATTTTTATACAAATTAAACAAAGTACAATAATTCGTTTAATATGCTATATTTGAAAGAATATATCAAGCTCCAACAAATAGGATAAAAATAAACTTCCCAGAAATATAATTATATCTAAATGAATTAAATATTTAAATTATCTTTCTAAAGTGCACTTCGTTGAAGCATTCTAAATATGAATACTTCAAAGCTGTTTTTAATTTATTTATCATTAAAAGTATTTGATTTTAAATTTGAAAATTTCTAGTATTGTATTTTGAAAATTCAATTCAACTTTTAAAGATTCTATTGATTTCTAGAATTTTAAACATTTTTTATTGCCTGTGAAAGTACCATTAATTGTAATATTTCTTCTTAGAACAGTCAGTCTGAAGGTAAGAAAGATAGATATATTCAGATATTCTAGTGGATACTGTATACATAACAGCCATAAAATCTGGCATTAGTTTGGCGACGAAATTGGCACCAAAACTAAAGGTTCTGGAAAATACAAGTTTTAGGACACGATATCTAATATATTATTGAATAATACTGTAGGTAATTAAAACACATCGCAGTTTTAGATAAAAGGATGGCGTAATTAATGAATTTTTTTTTTCAAATAATTTTTGGTTTATTTAGTCATTTCTTTGCTGATTAATTTATAGAATTTAAATATTTATGTTAGAATAATTAAAACCCAATGTATATGAAATATTTCTTCTCATTTTATTAAAGAAAATTCTCGATTGGAATTTACATAACCTCACTTTTCTTATTTTGTTAATTTTTCTAATAGTTGAATATGACTTGCACACATGATTTTATTACTTATGATTACGATTCATTATATTATCAAAGTTTTATTCAGTTTTAATAATTTTAAGGAAATTTTGTATTTTTAACCACTTAACTGGCTTATTTTCTTTCCTGGCTAATAAGATGACACCTTCTATTTTAGGAATATTTTCTTATTTTGTTTCAAATGGAAATCCATTAAATACATGATTTGTCTATGTATTCGAAGTAATTTTCATATTGAACTATTATCGTTATGAGTGGTTTATTTTTAGCTTACAGCTATCAAAATTCAATAAAACGATGCACGTATGGCATAGAGGCAAACCTGTTAAGGGGTTAACATCAAATGAGTATTAATATATAATTTTCAAACTATAATATATTTGAAAAATGTACTTTAAAATAACGTTTTTTTATCATCTGTGCTAAGAATTTTATTCTCTATTTTGTAGATTTTTTTTAAGGAAATAATTTTCAAGTCATTTGTTTTTAAAATGCATCGCAGATCTCTAAAAGTTTCCACTGCAAGAGAGACAGAACTTTTTAAATAAATATTTATTTACATCTAGAAGTATTACATTTTCATATTCAAAATTCCTTCGTAAATATTTGTTAATTATACCTGAGGTATAAAATAGCAGGATTAGAATAAGGATCTTCTTTTAATTAGAAAATAAATAACTCTAATATTACTTCCAAATAATATGTTAATCCAAGACACTTTTCATTTAAACAGAAAAAAACATCAAATATCTTTTAAACTTATTCTGTTGATTAGATTCTTGCTTCTTAATATTTTCATAACGATTATTTAACGATTTATTTAACAATTATTAACGGCTATTACGGAAATAGAATTCAGAATAAATTAAAGATATATAATTAAAATAGAAAAATTCGCCTAGAATATAAATACATTTTAATAGTATTTTAAGAAATTTTCATAATAAACCATTTATGGATTTTAATATTGGTACCAGACAAATATAAATACAAAAGCACCATGTTTCAAGAAATAAAATCACCGTCCTTAACTAATCACAACAATCACTTCCATTTAACCAGAGCAATTACTAGAACCAATACCAAGAGGCAATATCATAGTTATTCTCTAGAAGAGAAAACATTTATTTGACCTTGCGTTTTTGCGCGCTCTCATTACGACGGGGAATATTGCATTGAGAGTCTAGACAAAAAGGACATTCAAGCAAAAAGGACATTTAAACAAGCTGTTGCACCAAAGCTACGATATAAAATAAATTAACAGAAACACATTTCTTATTTTCTTCCTCTGTTTGATGTAGTTTTTATGGATAAAAGCTTCGATATTTTCAACAGAATGTCTTTCCTCTTTACTGAAAATGGTCTTTGATGGTAAGTTCGCTTTGTTTTCCAACTATTTTGATTTCTCCTCTGGGTTTTTGTTTCGACTATCAACAGAAACTTCATAGCATATCTCGGTTGTTTTGAGAGTGAAATAGGAGAACTGTGTTCTATTTAAAGTAACTGTCTTCCGACATTAAATTGGGGAAATAATAAATATGGAGCCTTAATTTTATACAAAATTCATTGTCAGAGAATAGCAGAAAATATTGGAAATAATATTGATGAAATTGGTATATGTTATCTATAAATTTTAAGCAAAAAGTTTTGTTGGAGGAAGAAAACAAACATTTAGAATGACGATAAAAAAAAAAAAAAACTACACACCTTAGAATTTCAAGATTTAAAGCATAAAATTAATGATTATTCATGCATTATTTTAGAAAATATATTTGTTTGAGTTTAATCCTACAATATTGGCATCCTGGAAAACGGGTAATGCGACTTCTCCGTGATCCGGAGTCCCGGGTTCAAGTCCCGGTTCGGCGCGGTTGTTCTTCTGTGTTCGATCTGTAAGATGTGTGAATGTACCCCTCTGTAAAGGGTCTGTGCTAGCGAATGTGGTGAGTGAGTATTAAAAATCGTACTCTCGGCCCTATTTGGCTTTTCTACAAAACAAGAGACGCTAATTAGGCTTAAATCGCTGACTACCTTAGCGAACTTGTCCACGGCAAGGGCCATAAGATACAACAAACAACAATCTTACAGTGCATTAAGTAGCTATTAAGTTTTATGATTTTATTTCCATTTATGAGTTTTTTATAACTATTCCAAAGCTCAACAATTAATATTTGAAAATCATTTTTTAAATGAATTTTGATAGCAATTTTTAGTAAAAAGATATACGTGGTAATAGTAGTATTAAAATTACATTTACATTTGAAGCTTGGAAGAAACCTGAAAATAGCTGTTATATGAATAGTATATTAATAAAATTATTATCAAAGAAATTCTTTGCATTGTAACATTTATATTGATGAAGATGAACTTTATTTTTAATGCAGAATTGCTATAATGGGATTTATGTCACTGATATAGTATTTAATTCTGAAAGTAGCCTTTGGAACATTTATATATTTTACTTAATCTCATCAAAAATAACTTTTTGTACCTTTTCTGTATCTTATGCAAATATTCAAAACACAAAGATTTTTCTTTAAAAAAAAAGATGAAACGTAAGGTTAATGTAGTCTTCTATACGGAGTAATTTTGGTTTGGATATTGTGTATTCGACGAGGTATTTATCATCATTCATTTATATTTTATTTGTGTAATCATCTAGATAAGGAGATAATATGTTCTGTTAGAATGCTTAAAATTTTCATTAAACAGAAATCTTAAACACAAGATTTAAAGAATATAATATTTAATGATGAAAACACACATAAAAAGATGAGGAACTTAGTTAAATATTTATATAATAAAGCTAATATAAAAGTATAAATACTAATTCGAAAAAACTCATTATAATATGATTAATAAAATGGAAAAATAATTTTTTTATTATAAATATAAAAACAATTATTCAAAATAATAATAATATTACTTCTCTTTCGAAAAACTAATAATTTTTGTTTTAACAGTTTTTTTTGACATTTTCGATGATTAATGAAGTTTATATGTGAAACAACATTAACATCTATCCAAACATTTAAATTTCGAATAATTATATCCCATTTGGTCGCTAATAAATTAATACATCTCTTATATTTGTGCATTTTATACAGAAATAAACAAGTTTTATATGAAGTGGACGTGCATATTTACTGTGTTCATCATTGGTTTGATTGGGAATCATTCTTTTCTGCTGTGAATTCATTATGCACTTCCCAGAACTTTCCAGCGGACGTGACAGTATTTGGTTGGCGAAAGTTAACAATTATTAGTTCTATTTTCAGTGAAATTTTCGTCAGATTTATCCGAAAATATTATATCACAGAATTGTCGATATCCACTACTACAAAGTTCATATCCTCATAAGCATCTTTTATTATTTGCCCAGGCTGAATTTTATTCACAATCACGTCATTAATTTTAATGTGTGAATTTTATACAAAGCTAATTTAGATCTGTGCTCGTTCCTGTTTACAAATGTTTGCTCATTAAATTTTATACATAATATTTTTCCTATTTTTAAAAAATTGAATACCAAATTTTCAATATATAATTCATTATAAAGTCCGATGATTAATCAAAAATTAAATTAATTCTATTAAAAATTAACTGATAATGCGTATCTTTTAAAGATTTTATAGCCATTTTTATATAAAAGTGATAAATTTTTTTTTAAATTTTAAATACATGCCGAAGGTATAATCTTTAACAATATCTCAAACGCTATCGTCCACATTCGTATCATAATGTTAGTTTTGTATACTAACGAATTAGAAAATATTTTTTCACTTCTTTTTATCTTTAATCGTATAGGTTGATTTTAATTTTCCTTCATAAAATTTCTTTATATTTAATCCTATGGGAAATTAAAAGTAGGAAGTTATCCGCCTTATCTGTCATAATTTTTATTAAAAGTACTGAACAGGATAAGTAAAAAATGTTTCAATAATAAGTAAATAAGTCGAAAATGTTTCCATGCTATTTTATTATCTAAATTTTTTTTGTTAAATATTATCCCAGATATTCAAAGCAAATCATCCGGTTGAAGATTTGATAAATATCTTGTTGTATCTCTATTGATTATCAAAAAAATTACTAAATATTTCACTCCGTCTTTTAAACTTTAAACTCTTTTAAGCATAAATAATATCTACTCAAGAATAGATAAGAATTTAAATTGAATTCAAATCGAGCAACGAAAACCGGATTTATAAAAAATAAAAGAAAGTTTTTTTACTAGTTAATTTCAGCAACTTTATGCTTCAAATCAAGTTACTAATCTTTCAATTTATCTTGAGATTTCAGAGGAAAGAAACATTTCTTTATTCCAGCCCAAAATACACAGTAAACAAAGGACTTTAACTCTCTTAAGACTGACGTGGAAAATCCAAAAAAGCACTTGATGAACTTCATTTTCTCTTGAATTGAGATTGGTTATCTGAAAATCTATATTTTATTTTCTTGGGTCTTTCTTTGAAGGAATTCTAAACATTCATTAAAATACTGAACAGCTAAATGAAACTTTAAATTTTGTCTTTTGGATGATATGAATGGTTTGACGTTGAATTATTTTACAATGCAAAAGAAATTTATTGGCTCGAATTTTTTCTTAGACAGTGATATATTCAGATTTTGTAACAAGAAAATATAATTTTGAGAAAATATTTTCTTAATAATTGCAAAAATATGTGCATCTATTCAAAAGCATTAAAAACTTTCTATATTGCTGTTTTTTGCAAGATATTCTGTAGATCAATTGTTGAAAAAATGTTATTCAAATATTAGATAGTACACCTAAGTATAATTGAATTCTATATTTAAGATATATAGTATAACTTAATTTCCCTATACATTAGAGACTCGTTCTGTTCAAAAAGTGATTGGGAGAATATCAAATTGTTCTATTTTTTACCTACTATTAGTTCCCACTCTCCATATATATATATCGAGTTCAAATTGTCAAACATTAATAAATAAATTTTTATCTATCCATTCATTTTCAACTACATTTTTTAAAACTTAATGACACTTGAGGCTTATACAGTTTTTTTTTTAAATTTTAATTCATTAATTGAACTTAATTAATTTTTAATACTTTAAATAGAGTTTTAGCAGTTTATAATGAAAATTAAAATCAACAGGCAATTGCTGAATTGGTAAAATGCGAGGATCTCAGTATTTTTCACGTGAAGGTAAAGTTCAATTTTTACGAAAATCAATATTTTTTTGATAAATTACTTATATTAATTTTAATTATTTAATAAATAACTAAAATAAAATTGATCATAGTTGAGTATGATTTGACGCGAATTTTTTTATATTACTTGTTTTTTGTTGGATTATTAATTAATGTATCTAATCATACTGATTAAAACAAATTTATGACTCAAGAAATAATGATAAAAGTGAAATGTGAAAGAGGATGCGAATCAAAATGTGTCAGGTTAGAAATAAAACTGAGCATCAGCATATAAGGAACCTTGCTTTCTTTGAGAATTTTCAAGGGAAACTGGTTCACAAATGTGTTTTAATAGCAATAAATCAAAAATATCTTCATGTTTCATTCAAGCTGCAAATGTATTCATTAATAAAGATATGAGTAATAAAACAATTTCTGTAAATATAAATACTAATTATACTTCTCATATTGTCATTCACTAGCCATGGCATGATTTAATTTGAGAAATTGGTTTTTGAACTAGTATAAAAACTCTTAGCCTCTTAAAATGAAAATTTTATCTATGGTACATATTTTTATCTCTTATTTTACGTTACATTTTTACGTAAAAAGCTACCGGACGCCACAAAATAAAATTAATTAATTAATAAAATAAAATAAATAAATAATTAAAAATAAATAAATAAAATAAATAATAATAAAATAAAAATAAATAAATAAATAAATCAAAAATAAATAAATAAATAAAAATTAAACAAAAAATGTAAATTGAGTATTAAAAATTTATGCTAATAATAGAATTTAAAACATATATATACCATTATATAGATAATTAAATATGGAAAAATATACAGCCGTATAGTTACACCGATACCTAAAAACTGTTTTATATTATTTTAAGACCAATAGATTATTATTATTTTTAAATAAAACGGACATGAACCAGCAAATTCCTTATTTATTCAATTTAAACGTCGTTGAAATTTTGTAACATTAATTTAAAAATGCGTCTAATTTACTTTTTCTAGATTTTTAATTCATGTTGTTAGATTTTTTAAGAAATTATATTTAATTAACAAAATGCTTAATCTTACTCAGAAATGACAAAAAAATTTACATAAGATTTAAATCTTCTTTTTAATGTGTTTTGGGATTGATATTAAAGACAGTGTATTTAAAACTGCGTCAAAAATTAAATATTTTACTGGTATATTTTTTCAAAACTTATTGCTTATACAAATATTTGAATTAAAAGCAAGAAAAAAAATGTTAGGTCTTAAAATTTGGAATCGTGTGTGAGCTTTTACTTTGCTAAAAAAATAAATCAGAAGGCTTTGTTCGGTTCTGTCATTAGTGTAATCCTAATTTCATTACAGATTAAATTATTTCAATGTTGATCAAACTATTCAAAAAGAAATGAAAATTCGTTTTTACCTAATTGAAAACCCTAAAAATAATATGAAATGCATTGATAAAAACTTATAATTAGACTCACGAACACATTTATTATCAAAGGGATAAGAAAATAAAACTACATGTTATTAGATAAAAATATACAAATAATAAAATTTCTTTCTTTTCAGCAAATATAATTAAAAAATAATTAATATTTTCTCCAAAAATAATAATTATAACAATATACTTTATTTGCTTTAGAGAAACACCATTAATTAGAAATAATTTTTTGTATTGTTTTTATTGCTTAAGGCTGTTCAGATAATTAAAACAAGCTCGTTAATAATTTTTAATTTGCATAAGCATATAAGCGTGTTAAGACTGCATAAAAGCCTTGATATCTTTTCCAAGTTTTAGATCCTTAACATTACTATAGAAAAAAACCTAGGATCGTAAACCTTGAAAAGAAATGTTCATAAATAAAGC
Source organism: Argiope argentata (assembly GCA_026289955.1). NCBI lineage: Eukaryota > Metazoa > Arthropoda > Arachnida > Araneae > Araneidae > Argiope > Argiope argentata. The sequence goes on along the minus strand of JAOUZG010041316.1, from coordinate 6,267,611 downwards.
AGTTTCATCAACATTTGCATTTTTATTTTGATAATCAGAAACACTAAATATTTATCGCTTTGAATGACTTTTTATAATTGGTATCGTAAATACTCAGGAAATAATAATATGTTCTTTACTTTTCGTAATTAGTTTTTAGGAATCTTTAGTAAATAATGTTTTATTAATGTACCTCTTTTATTAGAAGTTTATATGATTTTAGTTTTGAACTTATTATCTATTTATTTAAAGGTAAATAGCGTTGAAGTCATTTAGATCAGCTACCTTATTTAATCTGGTATAATTAAAGAAATCTTGTTAATTAGATCAGAATTCTAAGATTACATGACACCGAAAAAAGTAAGGAAATGTCAATATTGTTTTAATTAACTCATACATAAGATTTAATTATCTCATATATGTCTATGAAATTTCAAGAGATGTATATATATATATATATATATATATATATATATATATATATATA
>JAOUZG010041316.1:6209669-6231414 GCA_026289955.1 Argiope argentata | reverse complement strand
ACACACACACACACACACACACACACACACACACACACAGCATTTCATTACAGAGTTTAAAAGTACAATCATCAAAAGTATGATTATTAGTCAGTTCTTAGAAGAAAAACAATTCACTAGATGAAAAACAACTTCTATTATTTCCATACTAAAACCTGATAAAGATCTAATCTATCCTAATATGTATATACTCACCTCTCTTCTCTCGATTGTAAGTAAAACTGCTAAACACATAATTTAAAAGAAAATTCATTTATTATATAAACAGTAAAGATATTCTCTATGAAGAGTAATTTAGTTTTAGAAGAGATCTTTTTATGCCCCAGTAGCACACAGATATTGTGCAATATTGATCAATATTTGCAATATTGTTTAATATTGTGGAATATTGTATAATACCATATAATATCGCACTGTATTGTACAATATTATGATACAGGATGTTCTTCCTGGGGAATTCACAAACTTGGTTGTGTAATTGAAAACATAGCAGAAAGATTTAAAAACCACAACAAAACCGGCCAATTTCCTTGGCAAGCCTTTTGAAAGCCTTTGACAGAATTTGACAATAAGTATTTAGTTGGAAACTTATCATTTATAATGCCACTGCCTACATTATTATTTTCTTTGCCAAAAACAGTCTTCCTTCAGTTTGAATTAATAAAAACTACTCTCAGATAAAACAAATGAAAGCTCATGTTGACGTCATTTTCGGCTCTTTCAAACTCTGAAGACAGAATGACAGATGGAACAGCTAAGAAATAAATAATCAAAGAAACTCACATGATTTATCAATTTTTGATCTAGGCGACAATTGATTATTAAAATTCTAAACATTGTGTTCTCCACCCCCCCCCCCAAAAAAAAAATTCGATAGTTCCTTTAATTAAGCATGCCCCCACACTTCTCATCATTCTGAAAACCAGTCAGAAAGACAGCCCCATCTTTGTATTATTTACAGCAAATGCCTTTTTTCCATTTCTAAAGACTTTCCAAAGATTAAAAGAATTCCTTTTTATTTCCATGAACTATTCGAAAATGCAATCTGTACAATTTGTTAACCATAAATTTCTCCCCAATCCATCACTACTGGAGATAACTCCAACTCAAGCTCATCCGCTGTGTTATCAATCCAATAATGTGAAGGTCAAGCACAAACTCATTAGGATTGACTCATTTTAGCTATCCAATGGTTTGAAGGTGAAAGGCAAACTCATCAGGCTCTGCTCTATGTTAAAATCTTATATTTGAGGACCTAGCACCAATTATTCAGCCCATATTATATCCACATTAGATACAACTCAAAATTCCTCTTCAAACGTCTAATTATCGGTTATATAACTATTTTTGTTTATCTTTGTAACAGGAACACGATTGTAATATCATTTTCGTTCTAATGTATAAATAGGAAATTTTTTTTTATATTTCTGAAAACCATTGAACACAATTTTTTAAAAGATAGGGTGGGCATTTCATATTTTCATAAAAATATGCAATGAAATATGTATTCATATATTTATTTTCATATTTTTTTTCATATTTCATTTCCGATTTTGAAAAATAATTAATATAATTATTAATTATTTTACAAAATCTGTTAAATATTGTTACGTTTTTAGCGTAGCGGGTTCGAATTGAATGGACTTTACTTGGGGATTGTACAAACAAATGTATTTACAGCTATTTACAAAATGACTCGATAAAATAAAATTTCAGATAAAAACAATACAGCTGTCAACAGCCACTTACAACGTAAACACAAGCCTTACGCACAATAAAAACAAACTGCAAAACCGCTATTGAATAGCACAGTAAACAGTAAATCACAGCGAGCTCAATAATACAACGTTAGCACAATTTACTAATAACAAGCGAGAAAAGTAACCCTCTGTCCAGCGCAACGCTTCTCTTCCGAGAAAAAATAACTAACTGTCGGAACTACGGCAACCTTTTCCTTATATAGCTGAGCAAGCGCGAGCCCCAACACACGCGAAACTTCTCAAAACACCGCGAGCGATCCAGCGGATACTAGAACATGTCTTTCGCCAAACGTCGCCAACTTCGGTGCGTTTTCGTGGCGCTCGCCCACTTGTAACAATATATTTCTAGAAAAATTTCAAATCTTATTCAAATTTTAAACATTCTCGATGCATTTAGTACAGATATTTTGTAAATAACATTTGAAAAATTAGAAAAAAAATTAATTAAAAACTATTTTCAAAATTTGTTTAAGATTTGTTAATGATTTATTTTAATATAGCATCTAATTTTTGCATTATTTTTCAGTTCAAACATTCCTAGACAAGATTCTTTGCAATCACTTCGTCGCCATAGAGTATTTCACTAATTCCGTCACGGACGATTGCAAATTCATTGCCAGGCAGTGCGAAAACTACTCGAAATTCACACAAGGCAGTTGTTCATCTAATATCCTTTCGGAGATGGGATTTCACGCCAAGAAAATTGAAGGAATTCCACCCAAGACAAAGTTCTACCTCCAAACGGGCGAATCTTCCCCTTATTGTTAGGGATAGAGAAACCGAAATTGAAGAATATGTGGCGCTAGCTTCATAAGCCAGATAACATCTACGATACTGAAGTCGACTTTTGGTGTAGTGGTTATGTTACTCGGCTACTGGCCCTAGTATCGCAGGTTCGAATCGTAACATTCAATCGGTACATTAGTGACCTTGACAATGCAACCTCAAGGAACAGTCGTGGCGCCATCTACTCACAACAAAAACAAACAAAGTCGTCAAATTCACTTGACGCAAGCAAGCAGCAACTCGCCATAACGCTTGGCGCTATAAAATAGTTCGTCCTTCCGCCGACTCACTGGTGGAGGAGTACTGTAGCGCTGGCTTTATAAGCCAGATTACATCCACGATACTGAAGTCGACTTTTGTATTATGTTTATGTTACTCGGCTACTGGTCCTAGCGTCGCAGGTTCGCATCGCGACCTTCAATCGGTACAAATATATCTTATATACAAAAAATTGTATTTCCTCTTAACATTAAATATTGCTATGATATTTTTAAAAAAATATTTCAATTTTTCTAGATACTGCACCCAAATCGCCCTATTCAGCATATTTTTCCCAACTTTGCACAGAGTGCTCTGAAATTATTAATTTGGTAGTGATTTGTTATGCAGAATACATAATAGAAGGGGAAAAAACATTAAATTTTATTAACAATCGCCAAACAATCGAAAAATCGCCAAATAAATTTGGTGGAATTCTACATTATTTAGCGATTTCAACCATCTCATCAGCGGAAATATGTCAACTATATGCTTTGTAACTCAAATATAAAAATTAACAAAATTTAATACGCAATCTTGTGGGTAGATTGTAGTCTTACGTCATATTTTAGTATTCAGTTGTTTGAGAAAAGCAATCCGAAATATATATACCTTTTTCAATAATTGTATATTAATCACGTGTCAAAGATTCCCAACCAAAAAATTAATAATTAATAAAAAATTTTGTAATAACTCTTCAATTATAGCATGTAATTAATAAATAATTAACTTTTTTATTTACTATATTATGATACAACAAATTTCCGAGGGTGAGACTCTGAAAACAAAACTTTTAGCAGCATTTCATTTATGGCTTTGTTCCAAATCTACAATTTTATGTGTGTGTGCAGGGGGGGTTATAGAATTTAAGATGAAATTTGGAGGGAAAACATTATATGATTTAAAACGCGCTTTAAAAATGTATTGATGACTTCTCAAATGTAGCTGATATTTTTCAAGGAACAAATTTACGCCTACAGAATGAAAAATCGATGTGTCATTGAACTTTTTCTACAGAATTGATACTATCTTGATGATGCAACATTTGTTCATTACCTGTTTTGTTTAAAAAAACAGGGAAAAATGTGAATTTTAAAAATTTGAGAATTTATGATGATGAGTCTTCAGAATATTACCTATGAATACAGTCGAATTGATAATATTAGTTAAGCAGCATAGTAATTATATTGCCTAATTAAACCTAACCAAAATATTGAAATTAGAATGGAAAATATTTTCATGATCTAAAAACATTCTTCGTTATAATTAATAATTACTTTTTTTTACACATAAATCTCAGCCTGATATTTCAATTAAAATTTCACATTTTAAACACATAAACACATAAATAAAAAATTAAAAATTGTTTTAAACACATAAAACAATAAAAATATCACTTTTATATACAAAGTTTTTGGCGTCTAATTTATTTATTTTCGCTCAATTATCTTCATTGGCAGAATCTAACAAGAAATAAAATTCCTCAAAAATTAATATTTTCGCAGTTTTTTTCTGTTTTTATTGATGATTATACTCAAATTTTCTAAAACGGTCTGTTCGATTTTGAATATTCGTAATCTTTCCCTTTTGTTATTATCAGCTGATTTTGACAAACAGCTAGTTTGACAAAAACATAGAGTAATTAATCCAAATAAATTTTTATTAACTATTTTTGTTCCTAAATAGACATTAAAAATTAATTCAGGAGGATATATAATACTAGCATGTATCATAATAGTGTTAAATAATTAGTATCAAATTGATATAAAATTTAAATTCACATATTTCATTATAGAACCAACAAAAACGCAAGATTCGGTGTAATCCATTTTCTAATTGGATATCGCCTTTATTTATACTCAGTCATTATTTTTTTGTGCAAACTGCGTGGATAAGAAATGGAATATTTTTCAGCTTTCAATGATGAAATAAAATCACTCGATTTAGTTCATCATGAATCAGTTGAAACTCTTTGAATCTCTTTGCAACATTTGAACCTCTTGAAGGCAAAAAATATATTTAACTAGTCAAAAATATAAATTTAAAAATCACCACAATTCTTTCAAATTTGGCGTTATTGGAAATAAAAAGTTCCCCAACTCGTTTATGTGCAGCAAAAATTTTGAAATGTAATGAGAAAAAATGCTGAAATATAACATAATTTTTAATTAATTAAATTTCCAAAGGAAAAAAAAAGAAAAAGGCTCTAAGGTGTCGCACATTCCCAATTTTTAATCTCCCTGTTTTCTCCAAATTCTGTAGATAAGGGAAAATCAATGTAGCCTGTAAAATAGAAACACACACACACACACACACACACACACACACACACACACACACACACACACACACACACACACACACACACACACACACAAACACACACACACACACACACACACACACACACACACACACACACACGCACACACACACACACACACACACACACACACACACACACACACACACACACACACACACACACACACAATTTCCTCTATTATAAATATAGTTAAAGTTAAATAAAGTAAAACAAGATAATTACACATATCTCCTTAGTAGAGATTTTTGATTTAAATTCTTGGGTTATTCTCATGTTTTAAAAATAAACGAGAATTATACGAAGAAAGCCTTATTAAATCTGAGCTACTGTTACATAGCAAGAATAATTCCTTGTTACCTCAGCAATAATAACGCTAACAATCTTTTCACAAACTTATAAGGCAAAATTGTACCCCTATATTTAAAAAATATTGTTCGGTAACCTAAATCTGTTAATAGACATTTAGCAGACGATTCCTTTTCAGACTTTTTATAACTGCTATTATTTTTGTTTCAATTAAAATATTATTAAAATGCAAAAGCAGACGATTTTTTTTATTTGATAAACATATTTTTATAAATACTATTCCGTTTATTTTTTGTATAATAGCTGATGATTAATTGTAAACTTTTTGGAATCCACCAAATGTTTGTAATTTATGCTGTTAAGTTGAATAAATAAACAAAACGATGGAATTCTAAAATGCTTAGAGTTTTATTTCAGTTTTAAGAATTATAGATGCTCTGAAAGGTATGGTTTGAAGTTTAAGAAAGTCTACGCCAACTACCAACTTCATTCAAAAGGATAAATTATTTCCTTTATCTGGTAGAGTAAACCTGGATAAAGATAATAAAAGAATAAATAACTCTTTTTTCTGGAAAGTTTTATATTTTTTTTTCTGACACTCTTGACCAACTCACTTCGATGTACCACCAGCCGTGAAGAATTTAATCAAGGGAGATTCCTTAATCCCAATAGATACTAGTTCATTCATCTGAGATTATTTGTAGCTAGATCCCCAAGTGAAATAGAACCTCCAAGGAAAATATTTGAGGAAGAAAATTCTGATATAAGACAATCATTAGCTTCAGAGTAAGAAATACTTGATTTGATTTAAGAAGAGCAAAGTGATCTTTTGAAAATATATCTTATGTATGCGACAGAAAAACATTTCTATTAAGGTAGCAAATATTTGCGTAGTTGCTGAGAGCTTTACTATTCTCAAAAAGTGATATAATTATTAAGATGATTCATAAGATTGATAATTGTTAATTAGAATTAATCGTAGCTTGAACTTTCTTAACGATAAATTCTGCTTAACCCTTTCAGGACAACAATTTTTTTTACCTAAAGGAAAAACTTTTCCTTTTAAATCTCAATCAAGCGGGACCATAGGAAGCACACCTACCCATTTTTTAAACTTTTTTTATCAAAATTTATAAAAATTAAGGTATGTGCCAAATTGGGTACATTAGACATTCCCGTAACAGGTAGGCAACCCGTCACACAATTTTTAAATTAAAAAGAAATGATTCCTTATTAACTTACTCTTTACAATAGTTAGTTTTACAAAGAAAACATTTCAATGTCCTTGGTAAAATGTTACCTTTCATAATTTATTTCAATGCACAATGTGCAAATCATCGATAACTTTATTACAGTCATATATCAGCTAGCAGCATTAAAAGTAATATGCAAGGAGGAAAACAGATATTTTTCCAAAAAGTAAACAATAATGTATCCATAATAATGTGTCTGATGACATTTGATTGCTTAATGAAATAAATTTGGAGAGAGTTACACAACATAATCAAACACTTATTCTAACTGATAGTGCAGGATCTATTTGTCACGTTTTTGGACTGTCAGCACCACGAGTGGCCTTCAAGACTGGCAAACTTTTTATTCCCTTTCTGCCCACCGACTCGAAAGGGTGAAGTTCTGTCGTTGTTTCATCTTTAGAAAAATTATCTGAAGCCCTTTCGGAGTCATCAGGTGACTCCGATTCCACATCTTCATCGCTTGAGCTTTCACCAATACGAGGATCATCACTATCCTCTGGTGGTACAATGACATTTTGCACAACATGCCTCCTCCTTTTCCCATAAAAATTAACAGGATTCATTATCTGAAATGCTAATAAGGTACAAATACTATATCTAACAATGCCAAGTATAAATGTTATAACTAGTCATTTAACTACTCTTTACTCTCAATTATATAAATATGACAACATCATTATGTGTATTTATAAAATATCAGAAATCCGGTTTCAGAGGTGATTTATTGACTTAAATTGCTGTATTGCCGTAACAGCACAGAGGGACGAATTCGTCACACAATTTTTTCTTCCTTCTATTTCAAATAATCTGAAACATTAATATGTCAAGATTACATATTACATTAAGGAAAACCATAAAGAATACAAAATACATTTTAGAAACACTTTAATTTACCTATGAAAGCCAAAAACTAAAAGAAAAACACAGCAAGTAGACTATCTTCCACGTGGTTTGCTTCGACTTATTCCGATCGACGTCGGAATTCCACCTTTCCCCGTTCGGTGGCAACCCTTACTGCTGCCTGCAGACATGAATGTGCCGAAACCGTCACAATTGCTTATTGTGGAATAACTCATTTAGCTACTGAGGCATAACTATTCTAATGGTATGTGCCGAATTCGGCACACCTGACGTTAAAGAGTTAATTCAAATTTGACCTTCTTGTTTTGAAAGTAATAGATATTTTATAAATAATGTTAAATGAGACAAAAAGGATACATGCGTTATTTTTTCAAACTTTTCATTTTTGAACTTTCAATTCACGTTAAGATTGATTATTTTTTCATTGATGATTACTAATTGATTGAAGTATGAAACCGGATTTGATTTTATAAAGATACTAATAAGATAACGAGAGATTTTACTAAGATAATGAAATATTCTGAGATAATGATTACAAAATTATATGCTCAATTCTATAGTATACATACTTCGACAACGAAAAATGAAGTAATAATTTATTGAATCATGGTAAAACGATTAATTTTATCTAGTACAAGATATACTATAATGTTATGTTTGATTTTCATTTTATAGGGATACATAAAAGCATTTATCCTAAAAATATCAAATGTAAAACTCTAATAATAACAGCATAATTATATATTTTGTCTCATATAAACGTTTTCATTTTAAACAATATTTCTTAAAATCTTTTCTGATAGAAAAGGAATTCGCACCATTTTTTAAAAACTCTTATGCCAACAGAGGTATTTTGTATATATCATAAACGAACGGCTATCTGTTATTCGTTTTTATTTAAGTCGTGTTTTTCATACTCTGCTCAAACGCTTCTTTTATGAAATGTTTCTCACTTGAATAGCAGCGCCATCTAAGGAGCGATTTTTGAACTATTTGTTCAATTCCATAAATATCAGGTACTTAGCTTAGATTAATTTCAAATGCAAACTTCCTGTCATTTTGACTCATACTTCTCTATATGAAGTCTTCGTGAGTTGAGAAAACTTAATCTCAATAGCATAAGTTTTCAAGTCTGACCTTGACTATGCGCTTTGAGTTAGTTAATCTCTGTGATTATAACAGAGGCATAATTTCAAAGACGGATGTCTAATAATTTTTTTTACTATTATAGTATATTATTTTTAAATATGCCTAGAAAATTCATTCTGTAGTTTAAGAAAATTTACAATATTTTTAGTTTAATTATCATAAAATAACTGAAAATATACACATCATGCCGTATTTCTTATACGCCACAACAATTTTCTAATGCGACGAAATCAAAATTATTAAGAATTATTCATCTAGCATAATGTATCATTAAAGTCATTTCATCGTTTAAAAATATTCGACAAAGAATTTCATTTGAAATTTATTTTGTTATTTTATTTATCGTTAAATTTTAAAACTCGTTAATATTAAATATTAGACTCTTCGTGTCATTTTTCAATGTAGGAATACTTCTCTACGAGTTTAATTGTATGACATGGGATTTTATAGGGAATTATAATAAGTCAAACAGCACTCATAAAACTTGGTATAAATTGATTTAGTCTTTGATAGTATATTTGTTAACGCTTGCATTTTAATTTTTTTTTATAAATGAAAATGGCAAATTAAAGCTTAATCATCTATATTCTTTTTTTTTTTTTCGTTTTTAAAGAGTTTATTGGCATCAGATAAATTCTCTGTATTGTTTGCTTTAATTCAATAAATAGTTCCCTTCAAATGAGGAAAAATAGTAGATTAAAATTTGTAAAACAGTAAAGTTAATAAACAACGACAAATTTGCAAATGCTACGTCTTTAATAAAAAAATGACAAATTTAAGTCCTCATATTTAATTTTTCCCTCGTTACCTGATTTATTTTACGTTAATTTACAAGTAATTTTTAAAAATTCTAGCTTTTATATTTTAATTTTTAGCCTTTTAAACTTATTAGTGATGTTTGCCAGAATCAATGAATATTTAGTAAAATTAATTGCTGTGATTATTAATTTTAGAATATTCCTCAAAAGATAAAAGATGAATGAAACGACAACTTTAAAGTATATTTTGTATGATCGATTTATTCTCAAAATATATCCCCCCGGGGTGCACCTCGAAATGAGGATGAGATGCTTCCGACTTGGTGGTCGGATCTCGCTACCCTGGAGAGTATATTAATTGGTGGGGGTTAGCTTCTCCCATCGATGACAAAACAACCTTCCTATGGGAAGAGTTGTGCCGTGGCCGATATGTCTCAATCACAGTTCCCGCCAGTATTGCTGTTGCGAAGGTTCAGTCATTCAGCCTTATGCTTTAAATCCGCGTGCCTTCGTGAAGGATTGGAGAATCTGGTATGACTTAAGCCTAAAATAGGAGATGGAACCTCAATTTTTATCTGTTGGACTTCATATTCAATAAAAGCATGAAGTTAGATAATCATGCTTTCAAAATTCCCGAAATAAAAACGAATTAATAATGAATCCTTATTTTCAGGAAGATTCAATTTATTATTTTTGTTAAGATAGAAATTTAAATTTTAATAATTTAAATTAAACAAAGGGGTCTTTTCATTTCTATTGCAATCAACCAATTAATTAGTAGAGGGCATTTGAAGTTAAAAAATACTTGAATGAAGTAAGATTGAAATAATAATTGTATATCAATTTCTTTACACTTTATAAATATAACATGCTGAAATAATGTGTTAAACAAACGTACATTAATTCTTTAGGAAATTTTGCATAAACTTTTGATAGCAAAAATATTATTTTCTAAGTCATTTTACGGATCTTCTGAAATTATTGAAAAGAATAAGGAATATGGAAAAGAAGAAACAAAAAAAATCTAAAACTTTAACTTTTCAAATCAACAAAATATATATTTTTATAAAATAATGTTCTTAAATAACGAAAATCCTAGATTCTTCAAACAGCTTTTGTACAGCTCACTATTTCTTCATAACGAACCTAATAATTATTTTCTCAAAATATTCCACAATCTTGCTGAATTCTAAGAGTTTCATTAAAATTCAGTTAATTATGATGGTCTCTACTTTTTACATTAGTTATATTGGAAAAAAATCTGTAGAACTCCAAATCACTTTCCATTACGACAAATTTCATTTAAATATCAGCAAGAAAAGAATCAAAAATATTCAAACTAAAAACTACGTCACATAAATAATTTTTCATTCAACTATTATTCCTTATTTCAGTGGAACATTTGCCCATTTTTATAACAGTTAAGCATTGGAATCCATAATGCAGGCAATAAAACCCGCAACATCAATTTTATGACTCGCGTACACTTCAAACTTAAAAGATGATGCCACTGTAAGTGTTTATTTAATTCTTTTTCCCCCCGTTTAGAAAATAAATGTTTATCTCTAATGTTTAACTGAACTGTAACGACACTAGTCTAGTAGTATAGAACGACACACTTGAATTATCACTGTAAAGAGCTTTTGGCCATCTTTTACTCGAATTTTAGATCGCATTTCTGCTAAAAACATCTAAAGGACTTTGAATAGAGCTTTTAAAATATAAAATTGGAGCTCGTGAGACTTATTCAAGCTATTGATATTCGGAGGATTTCACATCCTAAAAATTTATAGGAACTTTGACCAGATATTAAATTTTATATAAAGTAACGCGATCGTTAGTGATTTCGGTTACAGTGAAATATTTTACATATTTTTTATGTATGATAAGGGTAAGGGGTTTTTATGAGTTATGGTTATAGAAAATTCATAATTTAAGCCCTTTTTTATATATGTGTAAATAATTCGTTATTCAAAATTATATTTGCCTACAATATGTCTCTTCAATTTAAGGTCGATCAATTTAATATTTTCCTCAAAATATTAAGATTTAAAACCAGGCACGGATGATAGAAATTACATTTTACGAATATTAGAAATATGTTGTTGTTGTTACTTATGGCACTTGCCATGGATCCCCCCCACCGCGGATACAGTGGCAGATTTAAGCCGAAAGGAGTGTATCTTGTTTTTGAAGTAGCGTCAACTAGGGCTAAGAGTACGACATAGCTACACACTCACCACATTAGCTTGCAGAGCCCCTTTTTACAGGAGGAGGGCACAGTCACACATCTCACAGACAGCACATAGAAGAACAACCATGCCCTAAGTGGGACTCCCAGAACATAAGGAAGACGAGATACCTCTGTGCCAGAGAGCTGGCATATTAAAAGTATTTTTAAAATAAAGAAAAAGTTAAAATGATTCAATACTGATTCAATCAATGAATATATAAACACTTGCATGTCAAATGCAAAATCATTCAACCAGAATGCAAATGCAGGAATTTTATTACAGTAAGTTTATTACAGTAAACTTATTTTTATTACAGTAAATGATATTATAAAAAGTAATTGCGGCAAAGTACTGCAGGGCTAAGTTCTTATAGTAAAATGTTCTTAGCCCGAGAAAAAATATTTGAGGTACCAAAACGCCCACCTAGAATTTGAAATCAGAAACATAGGGTACACAATACAAATTTTCCTAATGTTCTAATTTTAAAACATGTCCTGGTTTTTGGTGAAATTGAAAGAAATAATTTTTAGAAGATAATTAAAAATTAATGTGTTTTTTTGTAAGATAAAGTTATCAAATTTCTAAATACTAGATGAGCTGTTGTTAAGTTTAATTTCTGATATATATTTCAGCAGTAAAATAAGCGACTAACATAGTCAAGATAGAAATATGGATCATGAAATTCTTTTTAAAAGAAAATATTATACTGTTACATTTGCAAAACACATGCTTACATTTAGCTCATCACTAAAATACTTTTATCAATGGAATTTAAAACCATATGTGGTTTTGAAAGACTCCCTGTTAGTCTAATATCTAAGAAAAGGTACTTATTTGACTGGAATTTATTTTAATGGTTTTATGAAGGAATTAATGAAAATATTACGTGAAAATCGGTTTTCATTACACGAAATAACTTTTGTTTATTCTAAACGCTTCCCCCTTTCTTTAATTATTATTATATAATTTTATATCATAATTTTGATCCAAAAATAAATTAAAATAAAATATAATCAACTATCTATTAATGAAATATTACATTATATAAAATCTCCTTCAAAATTATGTGACTGGAAAGACTATACTTTGAAATCTAGAAAAAGAATTAAGTTAAAGAAGATATGCATTTTTTTATTGTTTTTGTTTCAATATATATTTATATTTTTTTTGTTTGAATTTGTCGAATAAATGAGGTCAAAAATGGGTATTCTATTTCTTTTAACTACAATGAGGATTACAAAAGACATGCTATAGACATAAAACAAAATCAAACCATTCTCGTATTTGCAATCTATTTTATAATTTCACATAATAATTTTGATCCAAAAATAAACTGAAATAAAAAATAATCAACTATCTATAAATGGAATATTAAATTAAATAAAATATTCTTCAAAATTATGTGACTGGAAAGACTATGCCTTCAAAGCTAGAAACAGACATTTCCGTATTTACAATCTTTGACAAAGATTGAAATACATTATCTAGGTCGGCTTTCTGGCACAGAGGTAGCACGTCTTCCTCGTGTTCTGTTAGTCCCGGTTCGGGCATGGCTGTTCTTCTGTGTTTTATCTGTGAGATGTGTGACTGTGCCCCCCAATAAAAAGGGGCTGTGTAAGCAAATGTGATGAGTGTGTAGCTAAGTCGTACTCTTGGCCCCAGTTGGCGTTACTTCAAAAATAACAGACACTCCTTTCGGCTTAAATCTGCTGCTATTCAGCAAATGGCTTGTCCATGGTAAGTGCCATAAGTAACAACAACAAAAACATTATCTGCCCAAAAGTATTCGGACTTCCCTTAAAAATGTGGTTTTGTAGGGTGACGCAATTTGAGGCGTAATCGAAAGATATAAAAGCGTTAGTAGTGGTTTGTCAAGTTGTATTTATGCGTTTGTGAGGCAATGAATAAATAACTGGAGGTGGTGAGATTGATCGTGCAGCATAGTGGGATTCCACCTTTGTGGAATGATCGTGACATGGCTGATTTCCTACAGAAGCCAACTCCACCGTGAATGATTTAATTGTCAAATGTAAACATCGAGGCATTGACACTGCAGGAAAGCGAACACCTAGTCTGAAAAAAAATAAACGCAGTCTCAGAGCTTTGAAAAGGGTAGATAAACAAAATCGCAAGTCCTCATTGGTGGAAATTTTTCAGTTCTGGTGGATTTCCAAAGCTCATTAGACGTTAGTGTTAGCAGCAGGATTGTTCGTCGGGAGTTAAAAAACTTGGGATTCCATGGTCGTGCAACCACACACAAGCTGGATATACCTCCCCAGAATGTCAAGCATCGTTTGTGATAGTTCAGAGATCACCATAATTGGACAGTGGACATGTGGTAAATTGATTTTTTAGCGTAACGAATCTCGCTTTACAGTGTAGCAGTCGGATGGACTCACTTGAGGATGGAAGATGATTTGCGAACGTTTTTTAGGGACTACCGTGTATCAACAGTTCTGTTTGGTGGTGGGAGCTTAATGGTGTGGGAGTGTTTGTCGTAGCTTGACGTGAGTTCGTTAGCTCCTGTGGTTAGTAACATGTACTCTGAAATGTATGTGGACATTCTGTACGATGCAATCTCCCAGCTCTATGACAATATTTTCAGGAAGGCCCATTTCTCTCCCAGCTAGATAAATGCTCCATACAGATATGGAGCATATATTACAGATAGATATGGTACAGATATTGTTTGACGAAATGGGTATTTAAAAACTGGATTGACCTTCACAGACCTCCGATCTAAATCTTAAAGAAAACCTTTGGGACGAATTATAGCCCAGATTATGTAGCTAGCCTAATCGACCATCCTCACTGCAAGCATTCACTTCAGCTCTTATGGATGTGTGGTGATTGCTATACGTATAAGCCAGCCAACATCCTTCGGACTGAAATGCACTTTTGGCCCAACAGATTTGTTACGCATCTACGAACCATAAGGTACGGAGTTCGGGCCTAGCGCTCTCCGCTACACCTAAAATGGTAACCCGGTGACCGACCTTGGATAAACGCAACCTTCGCACACAGCTTCATTCAACTGTCGTGGCGCCTTCTTTCGGCGACTCAAAGCTCTAGACGCGCATTAAATACGACAAGTTTTTAATATCACCACTAACATTTCACATAAGTATCGTTCGTCAAACTCACTGGGGAGATACTCTGTAGTGATTGCTAAACGCATAAGCCAGATAACATCCCTCGGACCGAAGTGCACTTTTGGCCCAACGGATATGTTACTCGGCTACTAACCATAAGATTGGGAGTTCGGGCCTAGTGCAATCAACACACACCTACTAGCGCAATCCGCTTTTCGCTACACCTAATGATGCATGGAAGTAAATTCCTATATACACCTGTCAACACCTAGAAGAAAGTCTTTTCAAATGAGTTTAGGCTATGAACGATACAAAAGGAAGACCAAATTCGAATTAATATGTGCATCAGTACGTTCTATATTCATATTACTTGGTGACCGGATACTTTTACCCAGATAGTGTATTACGAAGGGCATAAGAAAGTTTATTTAATACAATGAACAAGGAAAAACATCAGGAATATAATAACCGCTGGTTTTTAATCAGTTTCATTGCATTTCTATTCAAATTATTTCAATAGTGAATTCACTGTTATAAAATTAATTTCCATGTTTCCATAGCACAGAATGAAAGGAATTGCTATATATTGCATTTTATATTGAAGGGAATCTTACTATTTATATTCTATTCTATCCCCTATAATTTATTGATTGAAGATGGATTTATGAAGGCGATGTAATTGGAAAACATACATCGTGCGAACATGGTGTTAAGGGTTTAGACAATGAACTATATTTATGAAGCAGAATATATTTTATAAAGTTTAATTTAATTCGAATTGCACAATACTATGAAATCTGTCTAGCATAGGTCTATTTCAGAAAATGCAAATAGTGGATCAAATGCAGATTCAATTTCATTCAGCTGACTCGCGTTATTGCGAATAGGATATTGGACTGTATTTGCGACGAAATAGAACTATCCATTTACTGTCAGACTCACAGTTGGTTGACTTATTTACTCAATATTTGCATTTGAATAAAATTTAATTTCAACTAACATTTAAGATATAGTAAATAGTGAGAATTAGTGTGAATATGTTTGTTGTTTCTCTATAGAAATCATAGTTTATGGATTTACTTTCATCTGAAAACAACTTGGTATTTATTATGAAAATTCATCTTTTTTATTATTCCAATATTAATGCTTGAAAATTATAAATAATTCATTCAATAAAAAACGAATTTGTTTATTCTATATACAAAAAGTAAATATAATTGAATTATAAATTCAGTAAATAAGAACAACTAGTTAGTTGCTTTTAAAAATTATTCAGTGGGAAGAGGGAAATCTATTAAAAATGTGTTTAGATTATTTTCTTGTATTGGTAAAGTTATGGACATAAGCCAATATGTTTTGGAAACAAAATTATTTTTTAAATACTACTAATGGGGTTTTCAAAATAAGCATTTCATTTGTCTATTTCGAGAAGAATAGGAATTGGGGTATTTTATCGAAGAAAAATAAAGCAAAACATGATATCTTGTTTGTTTATACTTTGTATTAACCAGAGTAAAAGAATAAAATCGAAATACAATTTTCAAATTGAAGGACAAAACTTAGTTTTCAAATGTTTTGCATTTTTGTGAATTTTTTTTTGCTGAATAGTTTATAGCTTTGATTAAAATTTAGACACACTGACTCTTTTTAGATGTATAACAATTATTTCCGATGAAGTAAGACATTTCGAAAAGGTATAAAGTAAGTATCAAATTTCGATTTTGTTATAAGAACAAAGAATAAAATACCATAATTATAAATAAAAAATGTTTAGTTAATATTGGAATGCATATTCGATATACATGTGTGAAAATCAAATATATTTTTATAAATAATTTCTTTGATTAAATAATACAGAATTTCATTCTTCCATTTCAAAAATATTTAAATTTAAGGTTGTTATAACTTATTTTAAAAAGTCACAGAATAGCAAAATTCTATCATAAATGAAAATTTCAATGGGAAAATACTCATACTAAAAAATAGAGTTAAATTCTTTAAGTCTTCATTAATTCGTTAAATTAAGTCAATAAATCTTACTCTTGGCCCTAGTTGGCGATACTTCAAAAACAAGAGACATTTCTTTCGGCTTAAATGTGCTGCTGTATCAGCAGAGAGCTTGTCGATAGGCAAGTGCCATAAGTAACAACAACAACAACAGATCTATTCATAAAATTTGCATTAGGTTGTCGTGCTAATTTTTCTAATTTTTCATACGAAGGGTCTTCAAAACGTGAAAATATAACACTATTTAGTTTTATATTTTTGTGCATTACATTAAATCGGAATTAATCACTCAAGTTTCAGATATATACCAATTTTGAATATCAATCAATATTGCTTTCATCCCGTATATTTAGACTATAAATTCAAAGTTTTACTTACAGAAACATATTTCTAAAATGAGTGATTATATTTAGATAAAATTATAATGAATTAAAAAGGAATTATCTAACAGAAGATTGTTGATAAAAATAACGTTGATAATGGTAAAAAATATAAAGATTATCATCTTTATATAATATAAAAAAATCTTTACTACAAATATTTAGACTAAGTTATAACTCTAGAAAGGTAGAATCCACCATGAGGACGTGTCGAAATCAGGATGAGATGCTTCCAGCATGGTGATGGGATCTCGCTATCCTGGAGAGTTGGGAAGGGTAAGCTCCTCCCATCGATGACAGGGCGTAATTCCTACGGGAAAGGTTATATCGTGGCCGGTGATGGTCATTAAGACTTAACCTCAATTTCCGCTGGAGTTACTGTTGTATCTCTCCGGTCATTCAGTTTTTTTGGTTTAAATCTGAGTGCCTTCGTGGGGGGTTGGAAAGTCTTGTAGAACTTCTTGAAATGCTTGTGATTCGCCAACTATTATAACTAGCAGATGCCATTAACCCTTAACCTGTTTATGTTCCTTACTATCTAATAAGATGACACATTCTATTTTGGGAATATTTTCTTATTTTGATTCAAATGGAAATCCATGGAATACTTGGCTTATCTACGTATTCGAAGTCATTTTACTATTGAATTATTATTGTTATGAATGATTTATTTTTTGTTTACAACTATCAAAATTCAATAGTTCGATGCACGTACGGAGTACGGGCAAACCGGTTAAGGGGTTAATGTATAAATCCCTATTTCCAGGAAAGTGAATAATGAAAATGCAATTTGTATTATTAATAATGTTTTGAAAGCAATACGTACATTATTTTGATTTCAAAAAAAATTCTTCTTTAAAAGTTTTCCCTCTTTATCGGTAAAAAACGATGAATATGCCTTTTCTAGCAACAACCATTTATTCAACACCTACTTATTAATAATTTTTGCATTAGCAAGCAATAATAATATCACTTGAACATTTGAGTGTCATTTCATTAAAAAATAATTTTAGCCTTTGGAGGCTGAAAATGCTGATGCTGGGCTCGAAACTTAATTTTTCACCATCTGGTAACTCCATTAAAGGCACTTGGTATGATTGGTAAATACAAGCATATTACGACAATTTTTTAATCATCAGTATTTCAATAGCAATTTAGATCACTTGTGTACTATATTAGCTCAGCAAATAAAGGGTGTTTGGACCATAAATGTCGATTTCCTCTATGAAGAGAAAGACTTTTGAAGAGGAAAGTTTATTGAATAGCAAAGAGGGTGACACCTGCCATTGTGGTTTTAATATACATTATAGCATTTAGTATTTCTCATTCAGTTACATTTTGTTCTTTGTTGAAATATCAATTACGTCAACTCAGATTCAAAAGATTCTGAGTTGACGTAAAGAAAAATGTTTTAATTGGGAATTAAATATTTTTTTTCTTTCAGAAACCGAATAGAAATCGTTCTATAGGTTTTTAATTCTACTATCTCAAATATGAAGTACAGTGAAAGTTCTGCAATTGTCAAAAAAATCCACCATTTGAATTTGATGAAAATTAACTTTTTATACCTCTCTGAGTTCGAAAAATGTATTTTAGGCCACTTCCCGTCTGTTTATCTATCTAGTTGTGATAGAGACAGCTCAAAGACGCTTTGAGCTAGACGGATGAAATTTGGTATACGCTTTTTATACCGAATTTCTAGGTGCTTAATTATTTCTGAATAACATCCGTGTAGAAGAAGATTGTTTGTCCATCAGTTAGAATATAAGTTAATATAATAACTTCACAACGAAAATATACAGATGCATGAAAATTGGTTCACAAATTCAATATTAGTACTTCAAGTATTTATAAAATTCTGAACCGAATTCAACAACGGGATGACTGTGTATTGGTCTATGCTTTCAGAAATAAGTAACCGAGTGTATGGTGTATGGTTAAATCTGTCGTGGTCTCGAAGTCCTCCCTGTCGAGAGTAATACCACAGGGGATACTGGATCAGAGGTGATGGTTCTCTGTTCTAATAGGTCTAAATTACGATCTGAGATAAATGAATGAAGTTGCATGAATGAAGTTCGCCCCCTAAAAAAGGGTTGTGACGTGTGAGTTGCTAAGTCGTACTCTAGGCCCCAGATGGCGCTACATGTGAAACAAAGAGACGCATTTCTTAGGCTTAAAATCTGATCGTATCAGCGGGGGCTTATCCATGGCGGGCGCCATTAGTCACAATACAACAGAAATAAGTAAACGCGACAATTCAAAAGCACAATGAATTAAATTCATAAAACTTGTCATGGGAATTTGTGACTACAAGTGCAGTTTTGTGTCAAATTTTGGTTATAATTGGTTGACGGAAGCTTGTTCAAAATTCAGATTCGATGTTTAAATTCTATTGACCGCATGCCAGAAAATAATTGCAAAGAAAAAGATTGTCATGGATAACCGGATAGATTAAGTAAACATGCTATATTCGAGCCTAATTTGTTTTTTAATAACTTTTGTACCCCAGGATTATTTAAGGAACTCTTTAGTATGAAATATTTATTAAAACGTATGCGTTAGAGTTTTGAGGAGATTACTTCCGTTGCTTTTTGAAATCATGCTGAATTATTCAAAAAGATACCAAACTGAAATACATCATTTTGATTTAGAGGCAAATGCTTTTAATAGTGAATTATTAAAGATGTTTCTTTAAGAAACTAAATCATTTTGGTAGAACATGTAGCTTTAAACAGAATAATAATTTTTCAAGTCTATCGATAAAAAGTAATAAAAGAAAATCATTCCCTAAATTTGAAACTAAGTGAACTTTTAATTGATATTCAAGAATTAAAAGTAACCAATTAAAATTGTTTTTGCAAAAGCATTGCGAAACGAAAAGAAGGATTAAAAACCAAAACTTCTGGCTCAAACTTCTGGCTCTTCTGGCTCTCTTTCATCTAAAAAAATTGGTGTTGAATTGATGAGAGATTAAAATAAAAATAGTTGAGATTCCAGTAACCAAAATTAAGGTA
The DNA here is from genome assembly GCA_026289955.1 of Argiope argentata. NCBI lineage: Eukaryota > Metazoa > Arthropoda > Arachnida > Araneae > Araneidae > Argiope > Argiope argentata. The sequence continues at coordinate 6,211,227 of JAOUZG010041316.1, read as the reverse complement.
TTGCCGAAGTTGATTTACCAGTTTTAAACCGGATATAACTTTAAGAATTCGTCTTATTTTTAAAAGAAATAAGTTTTATTTCCTTTAAGAAATAAGATTAATTTCTTGATATGAGCTCGTATTTGATTCTTTGGGTGGATATCATTCAAATGCTGATAAAATATTATTTAAGGTTGTTATTAAAGGTGTTATGGTGTATTTACCCAAAGCCAATCATTGGGCTCAATATTTGTTACTTTTTTTCTGTTGCACGTTATTTTTAGAGTGCGAACAGTTGAGGCAATGTTTTCGGATATTTGTATTGTCTGAATATTACAACTATTTGTCGCTGTGCCTGGTGTCACCTGATTTTTTTGGAAGTATGCATTGTCTTCTATTACATCACATTGTTACCATGCGTGAACTTTGTTTTGAATCTGAAAGAAAATGGTTGAAATAAAACAAGTATTCCATTCAAAAATTTATCAACATGTAATTTTACTATCAGCGGTAAAATTAAATTTCACTAATATGCCTTCTTGAAGGGACATTCGGAATTGATTAACGAACCTGTGATTCTATAAATGTGAAACTATTTTACCATTAAAAAAACGATATAGATAAATTGTAATTAAACAGTCCCCTAAGTTTTTCTAAGTTTTTAATGCTTTGGAAGATTTCAGAAAATTTTCTTGCTTGTTAAAACATATAAAATAAGATAATGCGTAGAATTTACTGTTATCAGTTTTGAAAAATCTACCAGTCTTCAATGAGAAATTAAAAACTAAAAGAAGTGTAATTTTTTTGGCTGATGCTTTGTCAACAATAATTGTTACTTCCTGTTTTTTCTTCTAATAATCGATATACATAAGTGGATAGATATTAGACTTCTGTACCAGAATGCCGGGTGTACAATTCCGGATTACACGAAATATTTGTGAGATATAGATCTAATATAAATTAACTGTTTCCTTCCTCATATCACTCAATCTGAGGTGTCTAAAACTCTGACACATTGAAGTTTCTGTTTTTTAAAGAAGAAAAGAATCCCTATCCAATTCAAAAATTTAGAGGAGAGCCTATGTTCCTTCGGGAGTTGATATACAAAAGAGGTCCATGTTTAAGCAAATATACTGCCGGGCGTCTATTAAAAAACTTAATGCCCCCTCTTTCCCTCATGGGTGCACCTCTCCACCAAAATCAGATAGCTTAGCTTGTTGTTTGGCATCAATCTCTTCAAGATAGTGTACCATATTATAACATGAGCCGATGTGTGCTATAACATATTCATACCCAGTGGCAGTAACCTTGGAGCTGTCAATTGGGTAACAAACTTTACAATATCACATGGCCAGCTATGCTTTTTCGTCAAGATGATGTGAAACTGACTGACATTCGAATAGGGCATAATTGGTAAACCCAGAAGTATTTTTAATTTAGATATATACACCGATATGTTCCTCCCGCAGAATACTGGTCTCAGTTCATATTTTAACAAAATACCCCATTTTCAATACCTTGTATTTATATTTATTTGGTACTATTGACATAGATCCCTTGAGTTTATATTTATTTGGTA
>JAOUZG010041316.1:6148899-6180915 GCA_026289955.1 Argiope argentata | reverse complement strand
CAAAGGATCAATTTTTATATAAAAGTGCAATTTGAAAGGGAAAAAATGAAGTCATTGAATATGATTAATGGATATCCATTTACCTTCAAAAAAGCAAACTAAAAAGAACAATTATCTAAATTCCAAAGAAACATTTCAAATAAGTGCCTTTATTTCATTTCATCGGCTCAAATCATTTGCAGTATTCGCATTAGGAAACCTTCATCATCGAAATCGAAAAACGATACTAATTTTGGGGCATATTTACAAGAGATGCATTGTGGGTGGTGGAAAAAAAGTTTCTAAAATCCCAAACGATATCAGTATTTTGTCATCCCCATTTAGGAAAAAAAGAAAAGGAGAGGAATTAGACTAATTGTGTCGAATTATAACGCAATTTTCCTAGACAGCCTTTTTATTTCCTCTAATTTTTTTGTGCAATTAGGAATATCTGCATATTAATTATGATTCATTTATTTAGAATGCAACCGGTTCATTTATTGCTCGTTATCTCGATAGAAATTTACCGAACGCATTTTGAAGGGTTGGGGATATTAGTGAGTTATGAATCAATGTTAAGTGTTGTTTGAGTTCGAAAATGAATCAGATCCGTGACGGTTCAAAAGAAAAGTGATGCATTATGGACATAACGGGCCTTTAAATCATTACGAATGAATTAATTATCTTGATGAATGAGTAGTAATGAGTATGATGAGTTGAATAATTATTTTTATCGATTTAATAAGATTAACAACATGCGTTTGATTAATTTTGCTTTATTGCATTTGATCATCGCCTTGATTAATCGCTAAACTAAACTTAAAATAGGATGGGTTAGTTTAAAAATTATAAATCCATGCCAAAGGTTAATAGTGCGTTCTAAGTTTGAGTTCCGGAAGGGTCATGGTTGTTCTTCTGTGTTCTTTATGTAAGGTGCGTGAATGTACCCCTCTGCCTCTATACCGTCTTTCTGGCACTGAGATATCGCATCTTCCTAGGGTACATGGAGTTCCGGTTCGGGAATGGTTGTTTAAATCTACTGCTGTATCAGCGGGGGGCCTGTCTATAGTAAGTGCCATGACTAATAATAACACCCCCACCACCTCCCTTTAGAAAGGGGCTGTGCAAGCGAAAGTGATGAGTGAGTAGCAAAAGTCGTACTTTATGACCCTAGTTGGCGATACTACAAACAAGAGAGGCTGGTTAGAATTAAATTGTTGACTGCCTAATCCAGCTTGTCTGTAGCAAGTGCCATAAGAAACAACAACGCAGCAACAGGTTAATAGTTCAATGTTTTCGCCAATACCATGCAAGATGTTTCTTGAGTAAATACTTTTAATAGAAATTATATGGAAATTTTTGGGAATATCATTTCCGATACCTTTTTTTAAAAACATTTGTGGTTTTCAAGTGACAATCTATAGGACTTTTTTTATGATTCATATAAATGTTAAGTCACTTACAATTCGCATATACATATATTTAATCTCAATGGTAAGGTTAAAATGCCCCTGTTTTGTAATTATAGCCTTATTTCATGACAATGTAGGATTTTCATATTTAGATGAGAACTCTAATTCTTCCAATGCAGTGCAAACAATACAAGGAATATAACAAACGCTTTAACAAATGATTTTCAAATTTCTTTAAACTCTTGTTGCTATTTAATGAATTTTCTTTCCATTAAGGGATAAGAATCTTATTATCCAAAACTGTCTGAAGCATAATTATAGGATTAAATACAAAAACTCAGATTATCTTTATAGAAATTCAATATGCAAAAATCAAACAACACAACGATTTATACCTGCAAAGTAATGCTTAAGGTGAACTTAAGTAAATTTTTAGGATAAAAGCTTGCAAAATATATTTTCAAATTATTTTTCGATCCCGAATTTATTTAGCAAACTTTTTTTTATTTCAGCATTAAATGAAGATTAAAATGAAATCTACTTTGCATATTTCAATGTATCATGTCAGAACACAATTTCTTGAACGGCTAAGAACCACGTGCTCGTGCAAGTTAAATTATATTTTTATTATTATGTCAGAATAGGATGTTGATTTGGGAATGAAGTTTTTGGCTTCAACAAAAATCCGTAGGCGAAAAATACAAGTTTTATTATCTCCACGAACATCTCAAAAAATCAGCTTTTAATAACGCGTTGCCATTACATACACAGAATCTGATTTCAAAAAAAAAAATGATTACAGCAAATAAAACGCAGAAAAATGTTATTTTTTGTACGTGACTATATGAAATGAAATAAAAAGAAAATGTGGTATTTTTTTAAACAATCAATGCGAGACAAAGCTTTTTATGATCGTTTGCAATACTAAAATTATAATTCAATGAAACTATTAAAATGAATAAAAATATTATTTAATATGCACGAGAACGTGTTGCTTGGCCTTTCTAGAATTAATGTTCTGACATACTGCAGTGAAATGTAGAGCCGATTTCATTTTAATCTTTTTATTTATTTTAATTTTTTCATCGAATGAATCACTTTAGTATTGCAAACGATAAAAAAAAAATGTATCTTCTGCATCGTTTAGAGAAATATCACATTTCCCATTTATTTCATTTCATGTAATCACGTGCTCAAAGTAACACTTTTTCTAGGTTTTATTTGCTGTAGTCATTAACTTTTAAAAAAAAATTAGAGCTTTTGTAAAGGCGTTGGCAACATGTTATTAAAAGATGATTTTTTGAAATACTCGTGCAGATGAAAAAATTATTTTTCGACTACGAATTTTATTGACGCCAAAAACTTCATTCCCAAAACAACATCATGTTCTGACATGATAATATTTTAAATAATATCCTTTTGTAATTATTTATTCTTCTATTTAATTCTCATTAAGGCCGCTGCAGAAATCCCGTCATTTTTTCTAGTGGGTTTCAGTTTCGGAACCTGGTTCTGTGAAAGACCCGAAGTGTAAGCGGGGTGGCGCACATTAAATTTACACCAAATGTTCTCCCGATGTCGCGGTGTGTCAAGAATATCAGCTCAGGTTTTCTTTTCGTGATCTGACTGCCATTCAAAATTACGACGGCCATTTCATAATTGGGCTAGTGCTGCTTCAAAATGGAACGTGAACATAATTGAATTTCTAGTACTCATTCGTTTGTACAGGAAGAAATATTGTTTATGAGACTTGTAATGATAGCACATATTGTCTTGAAGACTGAATTAAAGACACGGATTGCTGGAAACAATTGCGTTTAATAGCACCAAGTTACTTGCTGGAGAACAGAATGAAGAACTGAGCAGAACTCAGTTTTTATACCTCTCTAGAACATTCGAGAATCAGCTCGCTCGAATAGCAAAGAATGTTCTAGAATCATCTTGATTTTACCGAAATAATAAGATCAATTTTAAATTAAAATTCCAGTCTTAGAATAAAATGCGCTGGTCGGGAATCGAACCAGGGACCAACGATTTACCGGCCAATGCTCTGGCAATCGAGCCATAGGGACATATAACTTCCGTTCTTTTTGTGGCATATGTAATGATTGCTCATTTTATTGCGAGATTTTTTTTTAAAAAATTACTTATTTGTATCTTAAAGAGGTATACTGTTTTGTTCTACATTCGAAAGATCTTAACATGAAAATACTTTATTTTATGTTTAATGAAATCACATGCTTTCCCCCCTTAAAAGGAGATTTTCGAGTAATATTCACTATTTCAAACACACTTAAAAGCCTAAAATGTAAAAACTAAATAAACACTTGTATAAATTGAAGATATAGGCAACCTCATTATCCGTTTGAGCAGCAATAATTTTATCTTTGATATTGCGCGTTTTGAACACTCCATTCAAAGAATCCGTTTTAGAATCTATACCAAGAAAAGTCAATTATTTTTGTGCATCTTCAGTCTATACATAGACATCCCCCTTTATTTACAATTTCCAGCTGTAGCGTCAAATCCAGCATACCATGAACAGCGCTCTTAACACATCGATTACTGGTTTCCGATAACTGCAGTTTTTTTTTTTTTTTTTTTTTTTTTTTGGAAAAGAAGTACCCCTTCTGTTTTGAGATGGTGGATGCAGCAGTTTCACACCGAATAAGATTTTGTATTCTATAAAAGGATAAACAAATGCCAAGGGTTCGAAAAGCTCACGCAAATCTATCTGAATGAGTAAACATTTTTTTTTTTTCAATTCCTACAATTAGTACACATTTTTACTACACAGATTTATATATCTTGTTCAAATTTTAAATCATCAATAAAGTACTTTTTATTCATACAATCGGGTTCAAATACAATTTTTAAACTTGTAGTTGATGATACTTGATGTTAATAGATTTGATAATTCAAATATTAATTCATTCATTAAAATTAATTAATTTTTAATACTTTAAATAAAGTTTTCAGAAGTTTGAAATGAAAATTAAGATCAACAGGTAGTAGCTCAATTCGTAAAATGCAAGGATTTCAGTATTTTTCCCATGAAAATGAAGAATGTTCAGTTCTTGAGAAAAGTTTGATAAATTTTTACTTTAAGTATACGTTTTACCCAAATTCTTTTCGAGAATGAGTTAGAAGTTGTGGATTAATAATTAGAATGAAAAATTTTCCTTGGAAAAAAAAATTTAATTAATTTTAAGCTTTAGGTTCAATTCCGATTTCTCTCCTTAAATTCTTCGTCATCCATTGTTGGTCACTTCTCCTACCTAACCTTAAGATTGAGCTGCGTGCTGAGAAAGAAATTCGAGAAGGATAATGGAAAATTGCAAGGAAATTCAAACTCTATTTTGCCGATTAATATTGTGATTTTGTCATATGTATATACATAATATATTAATTGTAATAATTTAATAAAAAGTAACTAAAATAATTTTTTTTTTCGTTTTTGATCTAAAGTAGAATTGTTTCATTTTTTTACATTACTAGTTTTTAATGATAATAAAAATTTAGCTCAATGTCAAGATTTAAACATCCACATTCAGTAGGTTTTTTTGTCTGTTTAACATCATTATAAATTTTTGTCCAGCTTGATACCAAGTTACAAACAGGGAAAAATTATGTTCTAATTCCATTATTAATGGCATAACATCATTTTTACTTTCCCGTATGCAAAATATGGAAATCACCAAAAAAAAAATACACGCCAAGGACTTGCATTCGAGATTGCAAGGAGATCTGTGGAGAAAATTTGGTAAGATCGCTCTTGAATAATACCGTACAGAGATTATCAGCATCATGTCATATTCTTTACATTAAATCATTCTCCAATTTTAATCACTTAGAAAGATTTAACTTAGGAAATAAGAAAATTCTAAAAAGAAACAAATTTGAAAATTTCTGGCATACAGATTTCTCACATTAAAAACACCTTCTCATAAGCGATCAAAAATTATGATTAATATATTTATAAAATTATTTAAATTTTTATTAATTACTAGCCGTTTTTGGCAACCAGTCGGTTCGCCAGTATTAATACTCGCTAAAATTTTCATATAATATTTTATGTAGCTGTGTCTCATAACAGGTTTTTCACCAAAATATTTTTAAACCAAACAAATTTTGATAGTCTTTTAATTCATTTATAATATTATTTTCTTCAGATATTCTGTTCATTGTACTACTCATCTTTCTCTTTCTATCCGAGCAATGATTGTCCCGAAATTGATATTTTACTTAAATGGTGGAGGGAAAGGTCTAAAATTCTACGTTTTTATAGAATAAGGAGATTCTAATTTTCATAAATGTAAACATACTAAACAAATAAAGACACAATTGTTTTTCGAGAAATGCGAAAGTTTAAAAACAGCTTGGAAAATGCCGTGCAAAAAGGAAATAATGGTGATCCACACACACCCTTCTTTTCTTTTCTTTTTTTCTTCACTACTTTTCTTTTTACAAACCTTTTTTTCGCTTTGTTATTTTTTCTTCTCTGCCCAGACTTTATTTCGAGCAGGCATAGATTAAATATTCATACCGTCTAATAATAAAAACAACTATTTTCTTTCTTTTTTAAACATCCCGTTATCAATGAATGAAAGCCAAATGACTTCGCGTATTTCTTTCTAAACAAATCATAATTTATTACTTCCTGCTATCTTACTCAGTTGATCTGGGGGGAAGGAAATGAATATTTTTGGCGAGAAAGTAAGAAAAGTGCGGTTTTAACTATTTTCCACGCAGTTTTTTCTTGTTTTCTCACCATAAAAACCATCCTCGTTACTTAACGAAAATAATTTTAAAAAATTAGCCGAATCGGTCGAGCCGTTCTCTAGTTTTGCGAATAGCAACGCATTTCGAGTTGCATTTTTATTAATATAGATATACATTAAATAATGCATCTGTTATTATAAAAACGCTGGCATTAACAGGCTTTGATGAGTTTATAATGTTTACGTTAACGCAATTATATATAAAATATTTAATAGTTTTATTTTTGGGAATATATTTTTTGTGTTAGCCTATGTGCTGGCATAAGGGTAGCGCGTCTTTATGCCCTGGATTCAATTCCCGGTTGGGGCATGGTTGTTCTTCAACTGTTCTATCAGTGAGATTGGCCTCTCCTCCCGTAAAAGTTGTCTGTACAAGTGAATGTGACGCGTAACTAGCGGAGGCCGTAGTTGGAGCTATTTAAAATAAGAGAGGTACATACGCCTTAAAATCAATAATGCGATAGCGAGCTTCTCCTTGGCAAGTGCCATTAGAAACAACAAGGTATTATAAAGAATTCTGAAAATTGAATACTTCATAAGTGATTTAAGTTAAATTAAATTTATTAACTACTATCAAATATGAAAAATATTAATTTTTAAATGTTGATAATAAGTACAGTTGCCACCTACGCTTTTAATAGTGACATGATTGCATGGTATTTTAATATGTTAGGATTGTTCTTATAAACAATGTTAGCTAGTCAAAACCATTAGAAATAACAAAAACGTATGTGTAATATTGATTAATTGGAAAACTGATGCCGATGAGCTTAACTCTATCAATCATAATATATAGATTATGTCCATTATATATTTCATTATTCTAAATGCTCACAGTACATGTACGATATCGTAACACTATTATTGAACATTTTGTGGTTATAAGAACTCTTGGGCCGGAATCGCCTTGTTGATAGAGCGTTGAACTCGTATTCCTTAAGTTGCGAGTTCGAAACTCGGCGGACGAAAATTCCCCGAGTGTGTGTAGACTGGTGCGAGCACCAGTCTCCATGTTGAGACTAATTCCTCCATGGTGAGACTAATACCACTGTGGGTATTGGGTCAGAGGTGATCGTTCTGTATTACAGATCTAAATTAGGATCTGTTGATGAATGAATGAAATCCGACCCGTTAAAAGGGTCTGTGACTACTGTGATCTAGAAGTCATACTTCTGCTTCCGGGTGCTCAGGCGTATATAGAAGAAGAAGCCCTTACAAGCTCTACCTCTATTTTTGTGCTAAACATTAACGCGAGAACAACAACAACAACATAAGAATTCTCAAAACCAAAAAAAATAATCAAAACATACTCGTGCTACTACTACGAATTGCGTGAGAAACAATATTGTTACTATAATTAATGTAACAATATTGTTACGTTAATTTCAGAATATAAAACAGCCTTCATAATATCGGACAATGTAGAGACCTTTCCATCGTTTTCATTGATACGAGAAACACATAGGCGAAGGAGACCTAGAGACATTTGGGAAAAATGTTAGCTATTTGATTACAGATAAAACGGAAATCATAGAATTGTTTAATTTTTCTTTTCTCTCTTTATGATATATTGCTTTATTCTATTTTTTTACGTGATATATAACTTAAAAATTTTTGATAAATTTGAAACTTTTCGTATGAGACGAGAATTTAGACAGACTTTTTTAAGCTTTCGTACAGATAATATAATCTCCACGTACCTTAAAAATTCATCTTGTACATTCCATTCATCATAATCATAAATCAAATTGTGTTTATCTTAATATCTGCCAATATCCTAAGTTTCGAATAATTCTCTATCTAAGGTTTGGAATTTGAAGAAAAACGCATAGTTGATTTTTTCAAGAAAAATAAAAACTATAGTTACCAGGGCTTTTTCTTAGTCTTGATTAAAAAACGCATTTCACAAAACTACTTTTCTAAATAAAAATTTTATGATGACTAGTGTAGCAAGAAAATAGTGTAACCAAAAGAAAATTATTTCCGAGCTTATACTTTTTTTAAATTTCACCAAACTATTCGAAATAGGAGTTTGAGTTTTCATAAACCTCGTTTATCAAAATATGTATAGTTCTCTTTTGTAAAACTTGGTGAAAACGATTTAAGTTAATTTTTTCTTTAAACATATACACTTTTCTATATATATCTCGAAGCTTATAATTTCATTTTTGATCAATACGGGAAGTCTGAACTATTCAATTGATTCTAACAATATTCAATGAAATTTCTGTCAAAAGGCCATTTATATTTAGATTATCGATTTATGTACAAAAAAGAAAGATTTGAGATTTTCTTCAAGTATAAAGAAAAAAAACTTCAATTTAAATCAATATGGAAGTCATTTTAAAGTCAATTTTATAAATGAAGCTCATGAATTTTCTAACATAAGTGCAGTCTTAAAATTCTAGATAAAAATATTTTGTGTCAGAACCAAGCTATAGTTAGTGTTTTTGAAAGAATAAAATTTGTTTTCATACTAATTAAAGTAATTAAATAATGATCATGATCTCAGCATCTAAATCTAAGTAATGAATATTAATTACAAAGTAGCGTAAATTGTTTTTAATTTTAAATGTTATGACTAAAAATAAATGCCAGATTATAATACGTGGGGTCTATACATAGTAGATAAAAGAAGATGAACAGAATTTCTTAACAGTAATAAATTATGTTATTCAAACAAATAGTTTCTTCCGAATGAAGATATTTAGCAATACAAAATATAATGGTAAGAAAATAAGAATATTAGTCAATACAAAAATGTTATGGAAAAGAAACAAGAATATTCGTCCTCAGAACAATAAAAAAGTCAGACAGGCTCTTCGACGCAACACAAAGCCACACGGATTTCAACTAGGGCTGAATGAACAAACCACCACAACAGCAACACTGGTGATTGAGCCTTAAGGGCCATCACCGGCTAAGGTACAGCCCTTTCCGTAGGAAGTAAGTCCCGTCATCAATTGGAGGTGCCATCCATCTATTAGTGTACTCACCAGGTTGACGAGAACCAACCAACATGTCAAAACCATCTCATCCTCCTCTCGGGTGTTAAAACTACAAGAAAGTAACACTGATATTAAAAATTTTAAGCAATTTACCAAACAACTCTGATGCATTTAGTTTACATAAAAATATTACGAACAAATGGAGTCAAATGTACAAGTCATAAATTAATGTGTTAAATTTACGAATGTATAAATAATATTTTTTCTTCTTCATATAGCCTCTACCTTTGCATCTATAATAACAAAGGAAAGCAAGCGAACTGGGGGAAAATAAGTAAATTTCCCCCAGAGTTGAGGAAACCAATGTTAATAATAGGACGTTCTATTAATTTCCCAGATAACTAGAGATCATTTATTCTACATGCAAATATAAGCCCCTAAAAGGATGATTCGGATATAAATGAACAATAATTAATCTGGGGAACCTATATAATTTCTGTTATTTTAATGTTGACAGAAATAACTTAACCCTGTATATTAATAATTACAATAATTCACACCATTCCTCATATTTGTCAGCATTAAAAAAATTACTGTTAAAATTTCCAAAAACATTTATATTTTCATATAAGATATGTTACTGTCATTACAAATGAATATTTACAGAATGTCCTTATTTACTAACAGTTTAGTTTATTTAAATATAATTTCTGTCTTAAATATTTTCTTTAAAAAAGTAATTGTAAAAAGGAGATTATTATAATTTCGATCATGATGTGTCATATTATTCGTTTTTGCAATATCAAGGGGGAATTAGTTAAATGATTTACAAAAGCATTGTTCGAATTTAATAATATTTACCTTTATATTGTTCGTTACAGAAAACCCAGATTACAGATCCGAGTTAAACGCTCTACAGTCCGAAAAATAATTAAAATTATTCACCTAATACATCCCTAATTCGCCTAATTAGTTCGAAATATAATTAAAATTATTCACCTAAATACAAAAATTTGTTTATTGCTATGAAAAATAAATCTATACAATTTTTTTAAGTCGAATTTCTTTGAAAATTAATCTACATCTCTTAACCATTATGTAGGCATTTTTAACATTTAAATTTGAAAAATAAATGAATAAAACGTCAAAATGATGCACAGTCTTGAATGTCGAGTCAGAGGCCACTTCGGACAAAGGGTTAAACAGTACTTATTACATTTTTTTTTTGTAAATTAGTCTATTTTGATCTTTGGATGAATAATTTTAATTCATTTCAGACGGGATTAAAAAAAATAGTGAATAAAAACAGATTTAATGTATCCTATTTAAAAATATCATAAATAAAAACATAAATACATGTGAATATGTCGTTACTTACGGCACTTGCCATGGACAAGCCTCCAGCTGATACAGCAGCAGATTTAAGCCGAAAGGAGCGTCTCTTGTTTTTGAAGTAGCACCAACTAAGCCAAAGAATACGTCTTAGCTACACCCTCACCACATTTGATTGCACAGCCCCTTTTAACTGGGGGCACATTCACACATCTCACAGATAGCACATTAAAGAACAACCATGCCCGAACCGGGACTCCCAGAACACGAGGAAGACGCGCTACCTCTGTGCCAGAAAGTCGGCACATGTGATAATAATAGCTACAATATGTAGATAGATATGAAATCGTGTTGAATATGTTTTATTTACATATTACATACAAGGGAGAAAGAAAGTTTGCGCATTTCATAGCAACTGCACAGAAATCCATGAACTATCTTCTCACCAACTGATGAAAAGGTCGAATATTATTGGCTGTTCATGCTTAAACATCTTTCTAGAAATTCAGGATAAAGTTTCTCTTCCTTATATCCAAGCCTCTTTTTTATTTAGAAGTAAATAAATGGCAAAATCGTATTTCTTTTTAGGTGAGCATTAAAATATATCGGGATTAGGTTAATCCCTTCGAAGAGCTATCTTTTAATACTTCTGAATCTATGAAAAGAACTGGAAATCGGATTATTAGGGTCTATTGAGTTGAGATGCATTTGGTATAGTCAGCAAACATGTAGGTGAATCGTGGGTCTGTGAGTTGTTTATTTATATTCAAAGGATTTGGGTTACTTCGATAGACTTTCTTTTGTAGTGATGATATAATTTTTAAATTTTTCTTTGTAGTAAAGCCTAAAAGTCTTTTTTGGGGGCAAGTTCAAAACTTTTGTGATACAATTTAATACAAAAGGATTAAATTTAGAATTAAATTTAATTGAAATAATCTTTCAAAACATGTTTGCGTTGATGTAATGTAGAATCATGAAAAATTTTTAATGTGCTCCACTAACTTTTAATTACTTACACGCACGTAAATATAATGTGTCTGATGCGCAGCTGAAAATAAGTAAAAATTTGAAATGTTAACTTCGATTTATTTCCACCTGGAGACATAATACATACAAGAAAAAAACTATAATAAAACGACCTCATTTTAAGCACGATAAAATTATAAATTAATGACTGAAATCTTTTCTTCAGTGATTTTACTTCGAGATTCAAATAGGGCCTTGCCACGTGTCGGTTTATACAATAGAATCTTACATATCTTTTTAAAAAGACGTGCCAGTTTTAAGGGTTTTTCAACCTTGGGTTCTGGAGATGGAGCGATGAAGTTAGCAATTTTGTTATGGCCTTATTAGAAGTAATTGAAGAAAAAAGTGGAAATTGGATCAGAAAACAAGAAAATAATTTAGAATGAAGTAAATATTGTCAGAATCAAGATAACGATTAGCAATTCCTGAAGATTGAAATTAAGTTAATAAAAGTAAGATAAATCATTACATACACACACACATGAAATGCACGCACGCGCACGCACGCACACGCACACACACACAAAAAAATTAAAAACATATTAGTATAAAATAGATATACTATTTTCAGTTATTATTCTTAACCTAAACATTTTATACCTTAACCCATTACCCCCTAAAACTACAGTGAACCCATTAATCTTTAAATCTGAATCAAACTTTCTTATTAATTTGAAAATAATGTTTTAGATTTATCAAAATGTTTATACAAATATGGTAATGTTTTTCTCTTGAAGGAAGATAATTGAGTGAAGTCTTTAGATCATTCTGCTTTAAAAATATTAAAGAAAAATATTTATATTCTAAATATGTTTTTACATACTTTCTAGGTCTATATTTATTGAAATGGCTCATGGACGGATGTCTAGAAACTTTCTGTATGTATTTATATGTAATATTTTGCTTATATTACCTTATATAGTAACGCGATATTTTGAGTAATTTTTATTCAAATTAAAACTATATAATAAAAGTTTTGATTGATTCCATTATTTGCGACTTCGAATCTGCATATACTTCATTGCTTTACTTACTTCTAAGTTTCAGCCTAATAAAAATATATCCAAGTTTCTTATTTGTTCCGAAATTATGCAAATATTTCTCAAAATATTATTAAGACAATTTACATTGAGCAACCGAGTAATATAACCATAATACAAAGTTGACTTCAGTATCGTAGATGTTATCTGGCTTATGACGAAACCGCCACAGTACTCCACCACCAGTGAGTCGGTGGAGAAGCGAACGATTATATTACGCCAAACGTATGGTGAGTTGCTACTTGCTTACGTGAAGTGAGTCTGACTATTTTTTTATTTTCTTGCTTCGGTCAAGTGACTCTGACTATTTTGCTGAGGATTGATGGCGCCACGCCTGTAGAGGGAGGTTGCGTTTTCAAGGTCACCAGTGTACCGTTTGAAGATCGAAATACGAACCTGCGACGCTAGGGTCAGTTTCCTAGTACCATAAAAAGTCGACTTCGGTATCATAGATGCTATCTAGCTTATGAAGATAGCGCCACATATTAAAAAAATCACAATAATTTGTAACATTAAAATAAATTAGGAAAAACTCATCTCGATTAATTTTTCAAAAAGAAAATTTACTCCTCCTGTAATTGCTTTCAGGTTTATTTTTTTTAATACATTTACTATTTCCTAATAAAAATTTTTACGACTCTTCAGAAAGAATTATGGATCTAACTTCTGAATTGATATATTGTAACTATCTTGTACTTTCTAAAGCTTAAGTATTTTTTCACCAAATTCTTCGACAAGTAATGAAATGTCCAATTAAAATGGTTGTAAACCTCTTTTATTATAAGAATGATCCTCTCTTACAATGATAACAAGGAAAGGAATATTAAACATTCATAACAATATCAAATACTTATAAATGTGGATGAAACATGATAATGTTCAAAGCTTGCCAACAAATTTTTTTATTTGTATGGGACTACTAACTGGTTCACATAAAACAATAAAACTTCACGGTAAAAAAACATAATTTAAGAAAACGTAAGAGAAATTAACATTATCTTTAAAGAAATTTAGGTTATTTTTAAGAAAAACTATCCTTATAGTATGTTATTCGAATACATACCGAGATTATACTACAAATATAAAATCCTTATTGGTGATTTCGAAAACATTATGTACCAATTTATTTCAGAATCTTAAAGAAAAATCGAGAATTAATTAGAAAAATTACCTGAAATCTTTATTTATCAAGATTTGTATATCACGCTACTAACATGTAAATTTATTTTTGTTCAAACAAATTATAGAATGTTGGTAACTAAAGAAACAAACTTCCTCTAATCGATAAATTTTTAGAAAGCTATTTTCCTGACGATACTCTTTTCAAAATAAAATAAGCTATAAGATTTTTCTATTTTTAATTTGTCGGAAGTAAGAAAGCTCAAGATAAAAGCTATCCTCTTGCTTGGTTAAAATTTAGTTTAAAAATCTGTCTTATCTCCATTATGTAAACTAACTATTGCTAAACCTTGCAGATAACCGTTTTACAAATTTTCCCTTTAATTATCAACCAAAATTGTCAGAATTTTCGGGATCCTCTGAAAATGTTTGATCTGAATGCAATGGATAAAATAATAAAAATATTGTTTCGCCAATATTATTAATATTTAAAATCCGAAAACTAATCAAGCACAACCACACCAAAACCACAACCAAAACTTATCCACAAGAAGTTGATAATAAGCCATAAAATTGACAATTAAACTACAAAATATGTTAGCATGGATGTATAAAAAAAACTTTAAAATTTTTAACTATACCGTTTGAAAAGTAAAACTATTTAAATTATTTATTTATTTTGATTATTTCGATAAAAATTTTATGGGGATTTTTTTGTAAACAATTTAATAATACAACATGTTTATTTCACGCATTATATATCAATATCCTACAAATAAAAGCTAGAAAATATCTAATAAAAATGCACTTTTGTGCTATACTGCCATAGAGATGCTTCCCAAATTATTATTATTTTATTTTTGACAAATTTAATAAGTAGTTTCATTAATAATAAAATATGTATACAATTTTGTACATAGTTATTTAATCTAAATTCCATTTTAGCTACAATAATGCCTTATTTATGCCATGAATAATATACTATATTGCAACCCGTAATCTCTTACTTAGATAATTATGCTTGCAGTGATAAGTTTCTTTAAGACTGATGAATATTCATACTGTTACAAGAGGGTGAGCGTCTCGAAAAGGCACCGAAGATGGCGACATTTGGCAAAGAGCTTTACTCCAGCTTGGTTGGTTTGGAGAAAGGAATAGTCTAGTAGCCGCGGAGTTTCGAGAAGTTTCAAGTGTTTAAGGGCACGCGCTTCCTCGGCTATATAAGGGATGAATAGCCGTAGTTCTGGAGTGAATTAGTTGAGAGTTTTCTCTTAGGAGAGAAGCGTCTCGCAGGACTAGCTGATTAGTGAGCTGTGTTTAAGTTTGCTGTTAACATTGTGTTATTGAACTCGCTGTGATTTACTGTTTGCTGTGCTATACGATATCTGTTTTGCAGTCTGTTTTTATCGTGCGTAAGGCATGCATTTACGCGGTAAGTGACTGTTGACTGCTGGATTGTTTTTATCTGAAGTCTTACTTTATCAGGTCATCCTGTAAATACCTGTAAATTTCTGTAAATAAATTTGTTTGTGCTATCCTCAAATTAAGTCCATTCATTCCGAATCCACTACGCTAAAAATGTAAAAATACATTGATTACTCCAACCCTCCTGAGGCACACATGCATATCTGAATGACCAGATCACCACGATAGTATTTGAGGGAATTGAGCTTGAGTCCTACGAATCATCACCGGCATTGTACGATCCTTTGCTAGGGAGGTGTATCCCGTAATCGAAAGATGCACTCGATCCCACACCATTTCTGTTCCTCCCCCATCTCGAATGGCTTGCATCAACCACCAAGCCGGACTCTTCCAATCCTCA
Organism: Argiope argentata; assembly: GCA_026289955.1. Taxonomy (NCBI): domain Eukaryota; kingdom Metazoa; phylum Arthropoda; class Arachnida; order Araneae; family Araneidae; genus Argiope; species Argiope argentata. Next base: position 6,165,453 of record JAOUZG010041316.1, on the reverse strand, counting down.
AATTTAGGGTGTCTTTAATGGAAAGTCTAAATAATAAGGGAGATTAAGGAGAAGAATAAGATAGATTTTTTAACAATGAAATCGAATTACACCTATATAAAGGCCTATATATATAGAATTGATAATAAGCCTTAAAATGACAATTAAATTGCATAATACGATGGCATAGATAGTATAGAAGGCACCTAGCATAGAATGCGAATTACACCCGTATAAAGACCTTAAAATAACATGAGATCAGATTGCGCATCAAACGTATTTTGTTCAAAATCAGTCTAGAACTTAGAATTACCCTTTGGGAAAACTGTAGTTTTATTTCAACGCCTTTGTAAAAAAATGTAAAGAAAAGAATACATATAAAGTTAATAAGTATTTTTAATGAAAAATATATTGTCTTCTAGTATGTTACATATTAAAATGGTTAACATATCAATTATCATATAAAAGAAAAACACTATGGAAAAGACCTAAATACATTATCTGAAACATAATATCAAAAAGATCATTGTATTTAGAGAGCGTTAATGCTGCTACAACTAGAATACAAATGAAAAGAACTAAATCAGCAAAAAGGCCTAAGCAAAATTCGAAATCGGAAGTAGGAAAAAAAATACAATGAATCTGGCCTGAAGACTTTTTCAATTGTCACCCTCAGGCAGGGATTTTTGATACAAATTAATTTCTAAAACCGCCTTTTCTTGGGATTTTCGGGTCACGAGGGATCGATTTTTGAGGAATTGTCAGATCGCCCACATGAAAAATCCCTGGTTTGAATTCCTTCCTGAGGCTGACCCTTGAAAAAATCATTAGGTCAGATTCACTGTATTTTTTTTTCCTACTTTCGATTTCAAATTTTGCTTAGGCCTTTTTGCTTATTTTGTTAACATATCAACAGGATACTAAAAGAGTGGGTAAATATTAAATAAAAAGGATTTTTAAAATGATTATAAACGTTAAGATAGTATACTGAAACATTGGAAATAAAATAAAATATAACTAACCGCCTTTGACGACTAGTCGGTCAGCCAGTATTAATGCTCGCGAAAATGTTCAATTATTATTTTATGTTACTTGGTTTCATAGCAGATTTTTCAGCAAATTTTATTTTAAATTCAATTTTTAATAGTCATATAATTCATTTATACTATTATGTGGACTTTAAGATGTTTTGTTCATTCTACTACTTATTTCTCTCTTTCTATACGTGCCATTAAGTTTTAATTTTAAATGAAACTAAAAATGTTGAAACTGCAGAAATATAAAGGCATATTATTTACAGAATCCAGGCTTGTTTGTAAATAAAAAGCATAAAAAGTGAAAGCAGCGCTGTTTATCATTGAAGTCCTAGGCGCACCACAGTATAATTTTCTGAATTTATAGCAACTCAAAGAATCATTCAACTAAAATTCCAAGGTTCATAATAAAATTTAGCTTTATTTTTAAAATGATATGAAATATGTTAATAAAAACATTTTAATTTTTCGGTTTATAATAATTAAAAAAATTAAAGTTTAAATTTTAGATAGTGTTTTTTGTCCTAAGGAATCATATTCTGTGAATTTTCTTGACATTCCAGGTTTTAAATAAATAATTATTTACATCTTTTGCTATCAAATGTGATCAATGTATTAATTTTTGAATATTACAATACCAGAAGAATCAGTATTTTCATAATCTAGGTGAATCACTCTTGAGAAATCGTAACAAGTGATTTTTTTCTTTGGAATGGTGGATGAAGTGATCTAATATCGCCTATTTATATATAACAGTTATATTGAAATTTTCCTTAATCGGTCAGTTTTAGAGATGATATACTTTATTGGAGTGCAAGTCATGTTAATTTAGGATATTAGATTCTCAAGAATATTTTGTTAAATATAATTCACAACGTTACACCTTTTTGGATAATTGTAAAAATTTTAAATTCATAATTACTCATCATTTATTTACTCAATTTACATAACACGTAATCATTTATTACATTATTAAAATATTCATAAAATTAAAAAAAAATGAATATTAGAATAACACAAACATGCGTTAATACATTCATTTAATTATAAGTCTAGGGGAAATTTCTGGCGCTGTTTTTCCCTTAATAGATTTTTTACTGATATGTTGGATAGAAAGGTGTAACGTTGTGCGTTTTTATAGAATAGTAAGATTCAAATTATCATAAATCAGTCTATTTGAATGATTAGTTTAGTTCATTGAAGTGCAACTATTTCCTATTTAAAATATTAGTGCCTCAAATTTTTTTTATTAAATATGACATTTAGAGCAGAGTATCAAAAGTTTTAAATTCATAATTCATCAGACCATTTTTTGACTAAAATTACATAAAATGTAGATAATTATTTCATTTAGATCATTTTAATTGTACTAAGAAATATTTATGATTAAGAATATACAAATTGGCCGTTGGGTCCAGTTTGAATAGATACTCTGCATGAATTAAAGCATGATTGCTTTCAAGAAGCTGATTTTTTGAACTAATAATATAGATACTGCGAAATAGAAAAAACTTCCGTTTAATTTTTTAAGAAAATATCATATTTATTTATTTCATTTCACAGAATCATGTGTTGAACATTACATTTTTCTGGACTTAATTTGCAGCAATAATTAACTTATTTTTTCCTCAGAGTTTTTGTCAACGTAATGGCAAAACGCTGATAAAAAATAATTTTTTTGCCATGCCCGTGCTGTTTAAATTGCTATTTTGCATGAAATAAATTGTTGAAAAATATGATTAAAATATTTATTTAAAAATTCATTATAAGTAAAAAAACTTTTAAGTAAAAGAATTGATATTATTAAAAAGATAATTTTGTAAACTTTAATTGATAAAAAATCCTTTTTGATTGATAATATTTTCATAAGTTATCGGAAAAAACGTCTAAATTTCTTAATTTTTAATTAATTAAAATTCTAATTACAAGTTTTGTGAATCTAAAATATTCCCGAATCCACTTGAACACACACAAATTTTTTTATAAGAATCGGTACAGCCATTTAGGAGGAGTTTATTCACATACATACGTGCAGAAGAATTTTATATATAAAGATTCTCATCCTGATTTTCTCTTGCATTTTGTTTGCTGTATCAGTTTTAAAAACAATAACCAGAATTAAATATGTCAGATTTGAGGAAAGCTCTAGAAAAAAAATTAAAACGGTATTGAATAAAAAACAATATTTCTTTTTTAATGTTTTGAAGTGAAGAAAATGTTTGACATAGAATTATCTTTTAAAGTACAAAAAAACTTCATTTCAAATTCGGAACTTTGAAACAACATTCTTTCAGAAATACTCTTTACTTTTTCCATAATATATGTAAATTATCTCAAAACAGCTGATAAGGAGCTTGTTAATAAAAGAATAAAGACAAAATACAATAAATCTGGTGCAGAAATAATGACAACTTATGTCGAAAGATTCATTCCTGTCAACGAACGAAACAAAGGAAATAGTTATTCAGAATCGACAGAATTTTTCTAAGAAAAAAAATTGAAGTTTAAGATTTTAAAAAAAATATGAGAAATTCTCTTCCATTCTTATATTTAAAAGATTTTTTTAATCTTGGAAAGGAAAATGGCCCGTAGAAAAAAATATATCGGTTGGTATTTTAATTGAAATACAATAAAATAAACTTATTGAGATAAAATCAATGAGAAGTTCTTGATTTAGGAAAAATGTGTTGGGTGATTCCAGATTCATAGTATAAATGTTGAGGAAAAGTAGAGACCAAAAATGCTAAAAATATTCACATATGAATTCTATATTGCTCTTTAAGATTCCCCGAATGTGATTCGGTCGGCGCTCGTTAAATCTGTCGTGGTCGCAGTGTCCTCCACGACGAGAGCAATTCAACTGGGGGTGCTTGGATCAGAGGTGATCATTCTCTGTTCCAGGTCTAAATTACGATCTGAGAGGAGTGAATGAATATGCTTGAACGAAGTCCGCCCCCTAAAAAGGGTTGTGCCGTGTGTGTAGCTAAGTCGTACTCCTGGCCCTAGATGGCGCTACTTGTAAAACAAGAGGCGTATATCTCCGGTTTAAAAGCTACTGATGTATCAATGGGGCTTGTCCAAAGCAAGAACCATAAGTAACAACAACAACAACACATTGCTCTTTAGTCATAAATACAAAGGGGTTTCATTTCAAATGAAACATTATGTTTGTCCTCCTACTTCTCCATAAGTAACGATATTTTAAAATTGATATATTTATTTAAACTATCTTGTATTATGCAGAAATGTATGGGAGCGAGTTACTCAATTGGTGAAAAAAAGAAAGACAAATCATTTCATGGTGGCATAGCTTACGATTGCAGTGTTTGCAAGAGCTGATCAAATTACGTGCACCTATTGCATAATGCTTGGCAGCATAGATGGAGTGATTGGTACATATTTTTAAAGATGAAAAGCATTTCAGACACGTGTTACACGCACTGATATTTGAGAAAGGGTATCTCCAACTGACTCTTAAATAAAACGTTTCATATTAGTAGGCATATCTGATTCATCGATGCTAGATAAATCGGGAGATCAACTTAGTCAAGGCTTTAATCTGCCATACATTTCTATTACAATAAATCATAGTTTTAAATAAATATACGACTGAAGTTTAATTACAAGGAAATCGCTTTAATTTAGCAGAAATTAAAGACAATTTTTTTTATTTAATCTGAATCGAGACATTCTGTATTTATGACTCAAGAAATTTATAACCTACGTAAATTTAATGTTGTATACAAGGAACTGTTGCATTCTTACTTTCTTGTGTATACAATACACATAGATTACACAAAGAAATACATAAAGTGAAACATAATAATCGTCAAAAATTCAGAGTTAAGAACTTGAATCACGCTCATTCGACAAATCTATTTTTAAAAGGGTAACAAAAACATTTTGAGTAATGTAATTCATAAAACACTTTAAATTATAAGAAGAAACTCGGTTACGGGCCAAATAAACAATAACCTTTCAATCAAACTTACACAATAAAACCTTAAGACAAGACAAATATAAATGGTATATAGGTTTAGCAACAAAAGTTATGATAGTTATAAAATTTAGAGCCAATTTCATCGAAGAATTATCCACCTCTCCTTTGTAAATGGATAGTTTAAAAATGCGAAACTATATGTAAATGGAATTTACGTATATTTTTCTAACCAAATGTTGAGCTATATCTGATAAAGAGTTAACCGTCTAAGTGTGCTTTGTTAAGCATGTTAGATAACGCAAAAGTGCAATTATTAAAATAAATGAAATTTGTACGCCGTATTGCGATATAAATCGGAATTTAGAGTCAAATTTTGTCTTCATTGGGTTGAAAAGAAAAACCCAGTTTACATATTCGTTTTGTTTAGCATGTGTATATAAACCGTTTTAAAGTGATTTATTGCAAAAATAATCTCAAACTATCTTTCGTAAATAGGCTCTTTCTAAAAATTGTGTTGTCAAAAGTGTAAAATTACCTTACAAATATTAATATAATACAAATAATCAAACACAAATAGTAATATCAATATTCTTTAACAAATTATGAAGCACAAAACTCTTGTCTGAACTTTAATGGTATTTATATGAGAACTCACGGTATTCACAATATTGTTCATAGTCAAAACATTTCTACAGAAGGACTTATGTGACATCTTTTTGGGGAGGCCACTTCCAGTAATAACTGAAAAAAATGTGAAGAAACATCTTCAACATAATTTATTATTCTTTTACTAAATGAAAGCGTCATAATTATCTTCAAACAGTGAATTATGTTCAAAAATATACATGAAAATTAAATGTTCTTATCTGAAGAATGACTTACAAGAATTCTAAGTTTTATTTTTGTGTAATAATCAAATTGAAACAAACAAGATAATTGCACAAATAAAAACAAATCATTGATGAAATATTTAGTGTCTCAAAATATATGTTTTAAAAAGAAACAATTAAATGTTCATGAAAACGAAAAAAGTAACAAATAAAGTAATAAAAAAGAAAAGCTTAAAACAATTCAATATATTTTCTCCCTGTTAGCTAAATGATCATTGACTCTCAGCAAAAGTTAACATTCCCCGTGGGGCAAGATTTATTTCGAAAAAAAAGGGAGATATTTTTAAAATTATTTTCTCCACTTTCTTCTCGTTTAATGCATTTTTTCTTACATGATTTCACTTCAATAAAGGAAAAAAATCCATCTCGACAATTCCCAAGAAATTTACGCATGATTGAATTAGAAATGATTCTTTTCAACTTCAAGAATCTAAATTTAGTCTCGGGTATACAAAATAAATCTTTCGCTTTTCTTCTAATGAATAGAGGATTTTTGTTTTTCAGGCTTTCCTTTCTCTGAATCACCAAGCAAATTTTAATTGCTGTGAGAATAGGGAATTGGAGTTTGCGTTTTCCAAGATGCTTCTTCTTTGAGACGTAAAAAACTGACTTCTTCCTTTTCTTCTTCTAAATGTTAAAATATTTCAAAATGAAATCCTGCACTTAAATGTTCTTAAAATTTACATTTAAAGACTTGAACTAAGTATTAAAAAAATTCTAATCTACTGGCTTTTTAAACTGAGGCTTGTGAATAAAAATAAGCATATTATTTTACATTCTAAGGATTCAGAATAGTAAGTCATACCAGATTATCCAGCATGCCACGAAGGCACACGAAATAAACCATGAAACTTAATGATTGGACCACCGAAACATCAACACTGGTGGAAACTGTTGTTAAATCTTAAGAGCTATCACCGGGGGAGGGTCCCACCTTTATTGGTACCCTCTAGGATGGAGAGAACTAACCACTATGAGAAAAGTTTCTCATCCTCATTTTGAGGGGCCCTCTGGGGACAGATATTGGAGGCAAACCACAACATAATAATATGAATGACTAACAGACACGCTTGAAGGCATAATAACTAAGAATACTGAATAACCTGATCACCACAACAGAAAAATTGGTGGGAGCTGTGTTTGAATCCTAAGGACCATCACTGGCCACGGTACAATCCTTCCTGCAGGAAGTACTTCACATCATCGATGAGAGGAGACCAACCCCCACCCCCGAGGATTATTGCAGCCTCCAGGGTAGCGAGATTTAACCACCAAGAGGAAAACACCTCATCCTCAATTATGAGGTGCTACCTCAGGGGTATCCGAATAGTTAGTTCATATACCTCTTGGAATGATATGAATTTTCATATTCGGACAGACCACAATTATTTATTTCAATGACAAGATTTAACAATTTTCAATGTACTATAAATTGGTTAAATCATTTATTTACTAGTACATGAGATAGTTTTGGAAGAATAAATTATATAATAATATATTAATAAAAGTATATTAATAATATATTAATACAAAAATAATTGTAATAATATATTAATATAAGAATGATTGTAATAATATATTAATATAAGAATGATTGTAATAATATATTAATATAAGAATAATTGGGATAAGATATTAATATAAGAATGATCGTAATAATATATTAATATAAGAATAATTGGGATAATATATTAGCATAAGAATAATTGGAATAATATATTAATATAAAAATAATTTGGATAATATATTAATATTAGAATAATTCGAATAATATATTAATATTAGAATAATTGGAATAATATAATCATATAACAATAATTGGAATAATTTATTCCTATAACAATAATTGGAAAATTATATGTTAATATAAAAATAATTGGAATAATATATTAATTTTAGAATAATTGGAATAATATATTAATTTTAGAATAATTGGAATAATATATTCATATAAGAATAATTGGAATAATATATTAATATAAGAAAAATTGGAATAATATATTAATATAAGAAAAATTGGAATAATATATTAATGTAAGAATAATTTAAAGAATATATTAATATAAGAAAAAAATATTTTGAAACAATTTTTTAGACGGAATTGAAATTTTTCCGCGTTTTTCATTTTGAATTATTAACCATATTTCTTATGTTTTTTGATATATTGATTACATAACATTAATAGCATTATTCAGTGAAAAAAAAATATACATAGTGAGAAAAAAAAAGTTGAATAGCTATTTTTTTTATGTTATTTGGTACTTAATGACAATTTTAAATTTGGAAGATAATTTCTAAAAAATCTTTTTAAACGTTAAGATTCGCATATTCTTTTCATATAAAATATTAAAAAAATTAGTATTATTTGTTATTTGTGAATTTATTCCTTCAATAAAACTATTTTGCAAACGATATTTTATTCAAACTTCTAAAATTTAATAGCTTCTTATAACAAGTGCTTTGCAATATTAAATTTAAAAATTAACACTCTTAATCTGCCAGGTTTAATCACAATATTCTAAATGGTAGATTTTTCTAAACACATCTATCCAATCGTGGAATTTAAAATACATAAAATAGGAAATATATGGAAGAATTTCTTTAAAATTAGTATAATTTTATTGAGAAATTTCATGTTATCTATGCTCTATCACAGAAGCAGATTTTTTTCTTGCTAATCGAGAACTTTAAATATATGAGATGCGATTAGCTTAATACACTAAAACATATATTTAAAAATGATTTTCATGCGAAAGTTATTTTTTTTCGAAAAAAATTTAATCAAAATTAAGTTTTAATGAGGAAAAAAGCAAGTTCAAAATGCATTATTTTTTGAAGGATATTTAACGAGACCAAACCGAGCTTTCAAACACATATTTTTACATATTTTAATGTTATCAGAAGAAAAATTCTGCAAATTTCCGACTCTATTTCATAAAAAAATTCTGTTACTACTTTGCAATGAACTGAAAATGTGTAAAAAAAGGTAAGGAAGGAAAAATAGTTTTTTTTTTTCAAATCTAAAATAGCAAAAAATTATTAAAAACTGAAAGAAAAAGATCATATAAGAGTTGATATTTATCACATAAAAACAGGAATTAGTTGAAAAAAGGTCGTAGTTGGAAAAAAATCCATTTTTTGTATTTTCCATGATTTCAATCGCTTTTCTTTTCATGAAATTTAATTCTCAAAGTAGGTTTAGTCTTATATTTTATAAAATACAAAACAATCAAATAATATAAATAAATGAATGATTAAGTTCTATTGATTTAGATAAGCTTGAAATTAAAAATATCAATGATGTAAATGAGATTAATTTTTATCGGTCTTTTGAAAAGGTTGAGCGAAAGCTGTTTTGATTTGAAAAAGAAAGTGAAAATATGGTATTCAATGGTAAAATATAATTAAATGTTATACAAATATACATTATTTGCGATCGTATTAATATGTAGATGTATATGCTTCTAGCATTTAGGTTGTTTTAACTAATTTTTCTTAAGAATTTTATAAATTTTAAAAACAGTAAATCTATTTTAGAGAAATTCAATTCGTTTATATGGCCATCTAAAAACAATCAGAACTTTCTTCTGGAAGGGCATTCTTGAAATCAAATTTATTCAAATTGTTTTAAAGACCATTTAAAATGGAAATAAACAAAAAATGTTTTAAGTAGTTTATAAGAAATATTTTTAAGGGATTGTAAGACGTTTTTTAATCAGATACAGAAGAAAGTTTAAATAAAGGACGCTTTATGTTCTGCACTAGAACATTTTAATTTTTTTTCTTCATTCAGGAGTCTCATTCAATTTAAAAAAGTGGATTTTTTTCAGGAAAATTTACATAAACCTTGTTTTTTTTCCTTAATTTCTTCGCTTCTTAATCCTTAAGAGTTATTTGTTTGTTTCTAATTTTTATTTGAAACATCAAGACTATTGAATATACTGGAGAATAAATAATTAGTTTCTGAGTTTTCCAAGAACTTCCGAATTTCAAATGTAAACAGAGTTTATAAAAAACAACCTGTGCTGAATAAAAGAAAATTAATCCTTACAGTATTTAAGAAAGGATTTATTTTCGTAACTTTAATTAAAAAACAATATATTAATAACACAAAATGTGTCGTGCATACAATAATTTTTGTATTAGTTAATTATTTTTAAAAATTATATTAATTATATTATTGTAACGGAACTGTGGCAACGTCACCTAGAGGAAACATCAGCGCCACCTAGATCAGTATCCACCCCGGCCATCATAGCCAGTCGACCTCCAGCCAACTTAGAGAGAGCGTCTCGATTGAGGACTGTCCTTTGTTTTTCGTAAATGTCTTAATTGTTTTCGTTATGTTGTCCCTTATGTTATATAACTGTTTGTGTATGTGTTTATGTTTAGTGAATGTCTTCAAATAAATAATGTTAAAAGCTAGCCGTGGTAGTTATTGAAGACAAACGGTTATATTATTATATAAAAATTATATTAATTACCTATATATATTTCAATATTTTAAAAATCTTTTATAAAATTTAATCGTTTTTCAATTAATGTGTTTCCCAAAAATATTTTCATTAATTATTGAGGTTAAAAAGAGTTATTATATAATTGACCTCTACAGGTTAAGAATTTTATCATTGCATCCTTATACATATGTTGATCAACTTTGATGAACTATTTCTAATCATACAAAATCAACGAATGTAATTCATCCCAACCGTCCATTGGCAGAAATCTAAACTTAGAATATATTAATTTAAGTGAATACCCAGGTTTAAAAATAGAGAGCTGAATATACCCTAAACTTTTTAAAAAAATTTAAAAGATAGAAAAATCTTTTTAACAAGTATATGTTATCCTAAATTGATACTACTGTAGGAAAGACTCTTCCCATTTTTTTTCAATATCCAAACATCCTCACTTAACATTCTGATAAGTGTTCAATTCCTATATGAAGAAAATCTATTACCTAGTATTAGACCGTCTTCGCCAATGGTTTAGTAACTCATTGGCGACGGATTTAAATTTGGCAATGAAAATTAACGGATTTTCATAATTGGTGATTTAGCAACTCATTGGCGACAAAGTTAGATGTTATAACACGTAAATACCGAAAAACGTAATTAAACTACAATAAAGGGAACAAATTGTATTAACTGAAACAAAAAAAAACTTAAAAAAAAACTTTTAATAACTTAAAATGAAAGAATTGAAACAATTTATGATGAAAAAAAGTTTTAAAAGGACATCAAAATGCATTAATATATTTTTCTAAATTCAATTAAGTAATCAATGTTTCAGAAGAAAAATTCACATTCTCATGGGACACATAGATTAGAAGACACAATTTTAAATTTAATATTTTTGAAATTTATGTTTTTGAAATGTTTTCGATTTTAAAAACAAAAGAATTTGTTTTGCAATTTATCAGGAAATTTTCATTTTAATGGAATTGCCATTAATTTAGTTAAACTAGAGGGAATAAACTTTTGACACGAAAACAGGAAATTCATTTTCCCAAAGTGGTCACTGAGTATTTCCCTGTTATACTTTTTGCTCTTTAGGTTTCAGAGAAATAAGTCAAGGAAAAATTATCTGAATTTTTTGGAATCCTCTTGACTTAATTAACTCAGAAAAATCAATAGAGTAAGAAATGGAACATTTTAGATTTTTTTCTTTTGTCATTAATAAAAAATGTTTCAATTATAAATTTAATGTTATGAATAGTAAAGAAATTGAAAAAATAGCAAATACTGTATTGGAAATTTTACAAAAATATATAAGAATCCACTATAAAAACTGCTTTTTACACTTACTGCCATTGGAAATTGAAAAACATTTTTATTGATTTTCAAATTAGACGTTAATAAACAAGTTTCAATTCTAAATTTAATGTTATGAATAGTGTACAAAAATTTTTAAAAAGTATTAAATTTAGGAAATTAACAAAAAAATTAGAATACACTATCAAAAGCACCCTTTACATATACTGATGTTTAAATTTTAAAAAACATTTTAATCAATCTTCTAATTAGACGCTTTCGAGATGAATTTGAGTTGAACATATCTGCAAATTGAAGAAATCCAATGAAATAATAAAATCATTTGATGGATATTTAAAAAAACGAGTTGAAAAAGCATATTTACAAACTATTTTGCTCCTATTAAATAAATGTATAAGTTTGTCAAAAATATCCTTTCAAAAGAATATCTGTAATATTTTTCTCGGAAACTCTATTTTCTGTTTTTAAATCACCAACACAGAAATTTATTTTCTTTACTTTTTTTATATTATCTGTTAATAAAAAAACCTTCTTACACAGTTAAATAACTGGTTTCTATCTACACCACAAATTTTTACCGAATAATTGTCCTAATTTATTATCATATTTAATCAAATTTATGAAAAATACCTCATTAAAAATTAATATGCAGTAGGACAATAATTAATAAACCAAAATGAACTTAACTTTTTTTTTTCAATTCCAACAGTCCAATATTCTACGAAGTTATTTAAACAGAGTAGTACGATCGACTTCCCCTGATATATTGAGTGTCATCAGTAGTTGATGATGCGAATTCCTTTTATTGTGTGGGTTGAAATCCAATCCATACATTTCTTGCCCACTTAAACCACTATTCCACGAATTTCTTTACTCAAGATGGAATTCGAAAGAGTCTCTTTTCTTCGCCAAGTTTCCACTAAAATACTGTTGCTTAATTCTATTGATTAACTTTATAACTAAGGTTTTTCTATAATTTGTTTGATTTTTTTTGTTTTGTATATAGTAAAATATCGGAATGAATACTTTAAAATCGTTTAAGTATACATTCACTTCTTTTTAATATTTAATAATCTATCATTTTCCATAAAATGAAAACATAACTTCTGATGCTATTGTTACTATCAAAGCAGACATTATTACAAAGATTTCATAATATAATGCATTATATTTTGGAATGATTTTTTTCTCTTTAATGAAATTGTATTCTTAGCTATATCATACATATAAAGGAAATTTTATTCATGCATTAATATATATCTTTCTAGTTTTCTTATGTTTTATTTATCTTTCGAATTCAATCAAAATCAGGTAGTCTGGTGGAAAAAGTTCTTCTTAATGCAATTCGATCATATTTTGATTGAAAACAATTATGTTTTTGCATTACATTCATCTGTATTAGAATATTTTTGAATGATTGTTTTCACAGGCAGACACATAGAAAAACATAAATTTAAAAATGAGTTTTCTGATAACCAAAAATTTGTTTTCTTTAATATACTTATGATAGTTGACTAGAATATAGAAATAAACAGATGTCAAAAGTTAAATAACGCCTTACGTAAAATATGTCTTAATTACGCTAAAAATATCATTTATTTTTAAATTTCAAATAATTAATTTGCTTTCTGAAATATTTCCCCATTAGGATTAAAGAATTAAGCGTATACGTAAAATAATTGCCTTTCTATAGAAGTCTTTTAAGAGAAATCTTATAACTTTAAACGAACAATTGTTGTACGTATAAAATTTGTTTATTTCCGGTACAACGGAAACGGTTTTAACGATTGGATTTTTTTTATTTATATTTTTTTTTAAATTTATTTATATATTTTTCATTATTTATGTTTATTTATATAAATGTTTTTTATTATTTATATAAATGTTTTTTATTATTTATATAAATGTTTTTATTATTTATATTTATTTTTATATTTATTTATATAAATGTGTTTTATTATTTATATTTATTTTTAAATTTATTTATATAAACGCATTTTATTATTTGTATTTATTTTTAAATTTATTTACATAAATGTATTTTATTATTTACATTTATTTTTAAATTTATTTATATAAATGCATGTTATTACTTACATTTATTTTAAAGTTTATTTATATCTATGTGTTTTCTGAAAAAAAAAGCAATTTTACAAGCAGAAAAAGTTTTGTTATAGCAAATTATTAGTATACGTATTCTGATGATGATAAGAGGTGTACCGAAAATGGCGCTACACCGATAAAAAACTCATAATTAAAATTAATGAATAGAATTTAAATAGCTGTCAAAGAATTAGCTATTTAGAAAAAATATTATATGCTTGTGTATTAGAAGCTAAAAAAGCCAAAGGGGAAAAGGAGGGGGGGGGGAGAAATAAGATGAAGAAAAAAATGGATATGTATATTCAACTTCCACTTTGAAGTATGGACAGAGCATTATTGAGACAGAACACCACGAACAACGCGTAAGCTCTCGGTTCGAGTTAAGCTTCTTTTTAAATTTTTTTTACTTATGTATTTATATTTAATATTTTGTTATTATCTTTTTAGCTGACCATCCAGAAAAATCGCAATTTTGAATACGCAAACACATTCAAACACACACACACACACACTTTTTTTCATTTCTAAGTATTAGAGCCTTTTGTGTCTACTCTCAAGCCTACCACGTCATATGGTTCAATCTTGCACCCTATTTAACCATGTTAATACTGAGTGTAATCTCAAAAAAAATGAGTATTATAGATAAATTGTAAAATGAATACTACAATACCACTGATGTTTTCGAATAACATGTTAAAAAAGTTTCATTCATGATTTTTTTTTATTTAAATGATCATTTCAAATGTAAGTAATATTGAAAAGTTTTCATAGAGATGTATGTGATTCGTATTAAAATATTTTCTTCGGGAAAAATACGATTTTACATAGAAGAAATCGTACTGCTGATTGGAACTCAGTCTTTTAGATATTATCTTTTAAACTTCATTGGCATTGATACTTAATCCCTAAACTTTAAACATATTACTAGACTATATAGCCTAGATATCTTACGAAATGACCTTTATGCCCACCACCACAACACCAAAAAAATCTTTACGTGAGGCATAAAAGATTCTTCTGCTGAAGACAAAGCATTTCACTGAAAGTAGAACGATAATGTATCCCTATTTTTGCTTACTTTCAGTCCTTGCAAGAAATGCCTCTTCCATAAGCAGAAAAGTTTTTCTTTATCCCCCAAAAAAGAAAAACAAAAGAAACTGTCCCTACCGAATCGGCCATTTTCCTCACAGATAAAAGAGGATGTCCAAAGAAAAATAAAAGGATAAAGCTGTCACGGACTTGGATGGAAAGCATTCTTTCCACTTTATTTAATTTTTTATTCGGGTGACTAGTCACAATTTGGCTATTTTGGATTGTAGAGTATGTAAATAAAGTGTTCTGGAATTCTGATCAAAGCTTATTCAATCACGAATCTTCATCACGAATGAAGTTGGGAAAACTATAAAGCTTTGAGCACATCTGCTATTTCAAATGCTTCTTTTCAAACAAAATACAATAATGAAAATCAAATTCTTCTTGGATTAGTTAGTAGTAGTGTTCGTATTAACGTAAACAATTCTAATGAGATTTTTTTGAAGCAAAATACAATAACGTCTACAAGATACCAATTTGACTAGCTAGCGATAGCTTTAACGATAATGTAAAAGATTTTAGTGAGATTTTGCTCTAAATGAAATACAATAATGACCTCCAGATTTCACTTTGATTTATGAGTTGTAGCTTTATCATTAATTTTAAACGTTAAGCTTATAGTGAGAAAGTGATAAAGGAATTCAACATTTAATCCTTTATTTACTGACGGTGCTGATATGGAGCATTTAAATCTGGATTATATTTTCGTAATATAACCCTCTATGCCAATGGTATTCTAAAAAACAAGAAGAATTTAACCCAAAAAGTAAGAAGTTAATTTAAGTTAAAAGTAGAAATGAAAAATATTTATTTAATAACTAAATTAATTAAAATATTCATATTAATTAAGATTGGATTCTCTGGGATTATTCTGCAAGGAAACTTAACTACTGGTGTAAAAATGAAATTGAATGAATAAAATGAATTGATTGAATAATTCAGTAGATAAAGGGTTAAAACGGAGTAAGAATATAATTTTTCATAAACACGTCTGTTGTAATTTTTTTCTAATTTTTAATACCATATATTAAATTCCAATCATTTATTCAGATAAATTAAATAAATAATTTATCTAATATTTTAATTTTAAAAAATTGGGCTTGTGGAAGATAAATTTAAACTTTAATCCTTTTTTCAACAATGGTTTTTTTTTGAAGAAATCTCTTTGAGAATTCTTTAAATTGACTATTGCCTTATAGTGGTTTATTCATAAAAAATTAAAGGTTTTAATTATTAAACTTAAATGGTAAAAATGAATATGCATTTGTGTCTGTGAGTGTATGTCTTGGCTTTCTAAAGACTAGGGAGTTTGACCTTAAGCTAACAAGCACTGTGCATATATATTGTGGAGGGTCGAAATATGAACTTTGAAATCATTTGATTGAAATTGTGTTTAATAACTAAAGAAAGTTATAAAGCTTTTTCAAATAATGCAGTGCAAAGAGAATTTTCACACGATTTATTATTTTTTAAATGATCTCTTCAATGATGTCTACTATTTTTTATATAAATTATTATTTTTAACTTTTAATTAATGATTTAACAAAATATTTTAAACTTAATTCTTAATAATTTATATCATAGAAACAAAGTTATTTTTATTTATTCAAAACCTCAAACTTAATCAACACATTTTCTCATATGATAATATCTTCTATAAAGCACATAAAATCTCAGAGTTGAAAGAATTTATTTTCTCTCTCTCTCTCTCTCTCTCTCTCTCTCTCTCTCTCTCTCTCTCT
>JAOUZG010041316.1:6071085-6086615 GCA_026289955.1 Argiope argentata | reverse complement strand
ACACACACACACACACACACACACACACACACACACACACACACACGTGCCAAGGAAATATTTATGGATTGGCTCGATGTACTTTGATTATGTGCTTATATTATATATAATGATATTTTTTCAGAATTAGTTCGTTTCAGATATCTCTACTTTAAAAAAGATAGTTGCGCAAGTACCAAGATAAATTTATCACTTATAATCATGAAATTTATAATATCAGAGATAAAGAAAGAGGTAATGAGAAAAAAATGGAAGATGTAATCTATAAATTCCTTAAAAAAAGCGACATCCTTCATGAGATATATTTAGTTTTTCTATGCTGATGTTTGCTTAAATTTAAGTTATTAAAAGAGTAATTTAACCAAAAGAAAATCAAATACGTAAATATTTAACTGCTATATGCCTCTAAAGGCCCATGTACACATATTCTGATGATTAGTTCCTAGTATGTGTAATAATAAAATGTTTGTCAATCTTAAATCCTGTCTTGCTTAGTAACTAAATCTCACATATAAGTGTGAAGATTCATTTTGGTTCCGCAAAAACTAAATATCTCATTTATTATAATTCTTTTATAAATTCATCAATCCTCAATACATCATATGGATTTTTTTCTCCAAATCATTCATCATTGCTGAAAAAAAAAATCCTAGACTCGAGGAATATTTTTATAACAAACGTCTAAGGATGGTCTTATTTTAAAAGAAAAGATATGCTAAAAAAAACTTGCTCCAAAGATGATTCTCTGAAATTACTTCATGAAATACTTTTTTTTCAAAATTGTCAGAGTTTCAAATAAAATTTAGAGAATAAGTACATATTTTTTACATCATGTAGAAAAAAAGGTTTATTTATTTTTTTCTGTCTATTGATAATTTACTTTAAAAAAAAATACTCTGTCGCTTCATTTCTTAATGTTTTTTTGAAAGTGATTAAGGAATAATTTATTATAGAAATGTTCCTTAAACATCCACTTTAATAATTAAATTATTTGTCCTTTAATAATTAAACTCTTTCTCCTTTAATAATTAAGACATTTGTCCTTTCATAATTAAATTTTTTGTCTTTCAATAATTAAACTCTTTGTCCTTTCAATTATTAAACTTTAGCTGTATAAAGACGTATATTTTTAGTTGTACAGTTCTCAATCGAATATTGTTTAGAATTACCAACTATTTTACAATATTTTAACCTTTCATTTACGGACAATACTTTAGAGTACCTCTTAGATTCTGCTATATCTTTGGAATGGGACTATGTTTTCGAACAAAATTTAAAAGAACAAGAAAAACATATTTCCAATAGAAAGAAACAAATACGAACTAAAACATACATTAAAACTTTTTATTATTAATTTAGTTAATTAATATAATAATAATATGTATAAAAAGCCAGCAATAGATTTTAAATTTTAAAAACTAAGACTTATCCAAATTTATTACTTTTTTTATTTTTTTATGAGTAAATGATATGAGCCTTCCTATTTAAATTTATATTTCCAATTATTGTTAAGTTTCTCTCTTAACATTCCATATTTTTAGTATAAGTTATATCTATATTAATTATAAATATCATAGCGAATATTTATAATCAATACATCAATTAAAAATTATTGCATTTGGAATTTAGTTAATGATATTAACTGGATTAGCTTGAAGGTATTAAGTAACTTCTTCTAGGCAAATTATTAGAAATTTCATTTGTATTTAAAGGATCATTTAAGACAATTATCCCTTAAATACAAGATTATTTAAAATAAACTAAATCAATAAGTGCCTCCCTTCTTTTATTTTCAATAAAATTCTTTGATTTTATTTTTCTGAAAAACAAGTGGAAATATCTTTTATTTCACAAGAAATTTATTTGATTAAATATTACGGCTATTAAATTAATGGCTAATTAATCAGCCAACATTTATTTTTAATCAAATTACTACAATTTAGAGCAGCTATGTATTATACATAATGAATGTTTGGTTTAAAAGCATTTCTTGAAAGAAAGTCCTGCTGAAACCTATAGACCTAGCATTCTGTGAAACTACTAGAAAAATTTTCATTATAAAAATCATGCAACACTTTAAAAATAGTTTCAAGATGAAAATAAAATAAGATGAAATGCGAATTATGACTTTTAGTAAGAATTTGAAATCAATTTTACTACATACAATACCACCGTAAGTGGTTCTAATAACCAATTTTCTTTTCTGTTTTTTCAATCCATGCTTTTTTTTCGTTGAACACCGCCAGTTTAACATTTCCACAGCCTCAAAAAAAGATATATTCCTCCATTTATTTCTGTAGAGTGTTCAACGAAGTTGTTTCTAAGAAAATAGCACATTTGTAATACTGTCGAATGGAAAAAAAAGAAACAAATCTAAGAAATCCCAACGAAAAACTATTCTATACTTCTGACCCCTTTTTCTCTGGTTTGACTAATGGTTGAGAAAGTATATGAAATAACTCCAAAAATGACTTTTTTGGCACCTCAGAATATGAAAAGAACTGAGAATCAAAGTAGTTTTTCTTCAAAATTAGGGTTTAATCTATCTTTTTGACAGGAGAAGTAGTGAACTTAACTTTTACACTTTTTAAGGTTACCTTCATAGAAGATCAGTCCACGGTGGAAGATTAATTTGGTTTCATCAGACAATGAATTAACCAACTTAACGACTTACTAGTCTTATATTCTTGAATTTTCAAGATAGATAACTCATGTTTTCAGCTGATAATTTAAAGGATATTTTTACTATTATTTCTGAAATATTTTCAAATTTAAGTTTTTGTAAAAAAAAAAAAAAAAATATGGATCCCTTATCCCTATAACTTTTAGTCAGTAACAATCTTCAGATATTAATAAGGAAGAATGTAGTGAATAAATTTTGTTTTGAATTCCCTTCAATTCTTGAAAATATTTACCTGACCTTACATTTGTATACTTCAGTTTAACAAGTTTATAAAAACTCAGTAATTACTTATTTTTATGAATGAATTAAACTTACCATGCATTCATAATGCATTGTTTAATTCCTACTATTAGTCCACACTCTTTTTATTTTATTTTTCAAATTTACAATCATTAAGGGAATATTTTTTATTCACCAACTTAGATTCAAATATATTTGTTCTAAATTTGCACTTGATGTCAAAACAGGTTTTTTTTTCAATTTTTTATTCATTTATTAAATTTAATTAACTTTTAATACTTTAAGTGGAGTTTTAGCTGTTTGTAATTAAAATTGAGATGAACAGGCAGTAGCTCAATCGGTAAAATGCAAGGATTTCAGTATTTTTCACGTTAAATAAATATTTTTTGATAAATTATTTATTTTAATTGTAATTCCATGTTGGTGCTATCGTTTCTAAATTACGTCGGATATAGACATACGGCAATAAGTAACCTTAGAGTCGATTTCAGCACTAATACTTTTGTCATTCAAAAATTATCTATTCTACTTTAAAAATTCAGTAGTAACTATTTGAAACACTTTGCAAGTTAAACAAGCATTATGAATCAAAAGTTTTAGTTCATTTATCTTCCGTTTTAAAGACAAGTTTTTATTCAAATGAATTGTTAATTGGAGTCAAAGTCATCGTGTTTCTTCGAATTCGGTTAAGCATATTACTTGATACATTTGTTATTCATTTTTGTTTTATTTCTCTAACTCTATAATGCTAGCCATTCGTCTCCTGGACGAAGGCTTATGAAATAACTTTGACTATTCTTCTCCTATTATGGTAAATTGATCGTTCTACTCAGTACCTTAATCTGACCTTGGGAACTACAGATGAGGACATCCCTTTTCCCCGAAATATTTCTGCTTGTAGTACATCCAGAACAATAGTCGTCTCAGAGACGAATGGTTATCTATCCCGTTAGTATTAAGAAGGTATTTCTGTGTATGTTTGGAGATATCGAAGCCTTTTCACGGATAAAATTTGTAGGGTAGGTCAGAAGCTACCCATGAATTATTGAAAGAATTAAGTGAGGAAGATAATTCTACTTCCGAGAATGAATCGGAAGATGAAGATTTTATTGATGTACTTCTTGCTCCATGGATGCAGAAGCGTCTCAACATATCAACTTTGCCCCGATCAACAAGGACTATTACAAGTGAACTTCTGAACATTCAATTTAAACATTCAACGTCCTGCACAATCCGAAATTTTAAAAAAGAAAAATTTGTGAATTTTGTCCATATAATTTGCTCAGAATCAGGCGCAATTTGTGTTTGTTATGTTAAAGAGCAATGTGCGGAGAACGTCACGCATATATGTGTAAATATTGCTTCGAAAATAAATAAATACTATTTTTATCCCACTTGACAATCAAGAGTTATGAAATCCTCTGCAGGTGGAATGCTTTTATTTAAATTAGTTTTAAAAATTGATTTTAAATACACATCATCGAGAAGACGAGTGGTTATCATTCTTGTTAGTTTTTTAAAGGTTACCTTTCTAGGGCTTAACAAAATATAAGCTATATATGGCAATAAAACTATAAATTTATTGGGTTGTTCGAAAAGTCATTTCATTTTTTTTTGGTGAAAATGAAAGACGATCCTCGTAT
Organism: Argiope argentata; assembly: GCA_026289955.1. NCBI lineage: Eukaryota > Metazoa > Arthropoda > Arachnida > Araneae > Araneidae > Argiope > Argiope argentata. The sequence goes on along the minus strand of JAOUZG010041316.1, from coordinate 6,082,049 downwards.
AATGAATAATTATTTTATTAAATTATATATCGCCCATTCTGATCCAAAACCTTTTGCCATCTTTCTGGTAGAGGCATGATTCCACGCTCATAAAATTTTTGGTATTTGCTGGCAAAAAACTAATCCAAGGTGATTTTTGACGTCTTCATTTGAGACTAAGGTTTTACCGTCCAAAAAAAATTGCATTGACCGGAACAAATAATAATCTGAAGGAACCAGATCTGGATAATATGGTGGAGTGGATCATTTTTGTGACATTTGAGGAGCGAATCACAGACTTCAATGCGACAACACAAATTTCTCTCCGTGAGGACATGGAGAACTCAAATATCGAGCTTCGAGGTTAAACCCAAGCCTTTCAGGTGGTCATAAACAGTTGAATTCAATAAATTTAAACTCTCACCGATCTCACGTGTTGTTGTTCGCCGGTTTGCATCAACTATTACCTTTATCGTGTCTTTATCAGCTTCAACCGGCCATCCGGAACGTGGTGCATCTTCGACATCAAAATTGCCGGATCGAAATTTTGTAAACCAGTTCTGACACTGTCGTATTGTCAACGCATCTTCTCCATACACATCGGTTAATTTCTTTCTGGCTTGAACAGCATTTTTACCTTTCCTACAGGAAAAAAGTGAAATATGACGAAATTGCTGCTTATTGCTTTCCCTATTTAAAAGGGCATCTACCAAAAACTACTGCGCAAAATCAATTGAACGTTTTCACAAACAAGTATTGCTATATCACCTCTCAAAACATACAATGATTATATGTCTTAAGTGTGAAGTTGGAATAAAAAAATACAATTAAATCCTTTGTCGAGAAAAAACGAAATTACTTTTCGAACGACCCAATAATATGAAAATTTATAACATAAGTTAGCACTGTAAATGTAAACTCTAACATTTTTGAATTTAGGAAAATAGGCTACTCTTTAACATTGTTACAACATGATAATCACTGTCTGTGAGGTTACCAGCGAAGTTAATTGGACTTAAAACACAGATGCAGTCCAATTAACAGGAGACATGTACTACCGATGCACTGTACAACCGATGCAACACTGATGCACTATTGTAATAACTTGACCTACAAATAAAATATATTTTCTTAATTGAGAAGCGGTCGAAGATTGGACAGGCCTAGAATGACATTTAAGTTCCAATTAATATATTTTTACCAACTATTTTTTCTTCCAAAAATGAACAACTTTTCAAACAAGCATATTTATTTCTTAAGCCTTAATTCTAAGATACATCCTCGAGTATGTTCTGGAGTTTAGGACCGTTTTACCAAGATTTAGGAACTGGTATCACCAAAAATACATTAAAATTGAATTTGTGAATGACTAAACATCTTTTCAAGCTTTTTATATATAGAAGTTTAAAGCCAATTGTTACTTCTTTGCCGAAATAATACATTGTTCCTATTTCATAGGCAATACTTATCATTTCTTTCTTCAAAATTAAAACTAGATTTCTAAAATGACTCATTTTTTAATAATAAATTTGGCACTAATGTTATTTATCTAAATAAAATACTCGATCTCTAATATTACCGAAAATTAAAATATTTCTTTCAAATATTTGCATATTTAGTAGCCAAAATATAATTATTATCCATGTTTTGTTTCCATTCGCAGTTATTCTTTCCCACGAGATAAATTTCTAAAATTTACCAACATTTCGATGAATTATAAATTTAGTTCTTTTGTTTCTTAATGCTTGCGAAAAATAAGACTATATTTAATGTTAAAATATTGCCTAAGAAAATTATTAAACTTAGTCTTTATTTAATAGACGGATAATCTATTATTAATCGGATAAATAATTTTTTTTATAGACGAGCAAATGTACAAGAACTATATATATATATATATATATACATACTAATTTTTAATAGTCTATACTCCGATATTTTAATAATGATTAAGTGAAAATTAAATGTTGATTCTGAAACTGTATATGAATTTTAAGAAGTCAAATTTAATATAATGACTTACTTATTACTTTAAAAGTAGTTTATTTAGGAGAAAAGATCGATTTTTGTAAGTAAAGAATGATATTGACTTAAGTAATTACGCACATTAATAGAATCCTTATTTAACCAACCGTCAAAAATGTTTCTCTAAACTAATTAAAAAATTGTTTTATCCTTAAATTCTAGATAACACAAATTTCTTTATACTATAATCAAAAATTTAACAAAGCAAAAGAAAAATCAAATTTTACAAGCCGTAATTTTGTGACATAATATTAGCGGTATCATTCAAATATTTTTTATATATACGCTATAAAATAAAAACTTACCATTATTTTATCGCTCTAAGCATAGTACAATACTTCGGATTTAATATATATTATAATATTTTCTAAAGGTCTTGATGAAAAATCTTTACCCGCATCCAATATAAAATGCAACAATTATATTAAAAATCAATAATATAATGAAATGTTAGTCTGTTGAGCTTCATAATTAATTTTGGAATAAATATTTTTGGAAAAAAATTATTTTTTATCAATATTCTTATGTCATTATATTTACCTAAAAGCAGGGTAGAACCAAGAATAAAATAGATGTTTTATAGATAAACTAGAAGGCTAAAAAATTGGTTAATCGAAAATTAACATTTTAATACTAGATTCTTATTAATGGCATCAGCTTTGCTAAAAGATAGGGAAAATTTTTAAGTATTCATTATATTTTATCAGTTACTTAGTTAAATTATTTTTTCAATAAATGCTTTACCTTTAATCTCCTTTGTTTTAATAATAAATGTATAAATCCGATAAACTAATGCCATCGTTATGACGTAGCAGATAATTAAAATATTACATTGAAGCATAATTAATTAATCTCCAATTTTTTTTAAAAAAAAGGGATGCAAGAAATTTGTGTTGAATAATTTCTTGTGTTTTTTAGATATCGAATTTGGAAATAATAGTTCCGATATTTTAACAGTATTTAAACATCGTGCTGCAATATTTTTTTTTTCAAAAACGAAAAAGAAATAACATACGTTTTATTTAATATTGATTCTTAATTCTTTTTACTTTTTATAGTAACCGTAAAAAAATCCTATTTGATATTCCGAAGAATTTTCACGTATTAAACTTCTGTAAATACGAAAAACAAATTTTTGGATAATGTTTATCTATAACAAAGAAAATTCAAAACCATTTCGAGTTCGAATGTTGGAATCTGCTATAATGTCTTTCAACCACATTTGCAGATTTCTATAAAATATTTAAGCAAAATTTGATTAGAAGAATAAATTAACAAGAATATTTTAAGAATTTTTGTACATGATAATTATTAAACAAAAAGCACTGGATAGATCAAATTATGTGTACAGGTTTAACCTTTACAGCCTAGATATTTGTCAAATTTTTATCCAAATTTAAGTATGAGTTGACTATCAGTAGGTCTACATTTTCAGAAATATGTAAACAGGATCATATAGAAATACAATGACTTAAATAAATAAAATTTATTGAGATTTTTAAGTTAATTTCCACAAACGCAGCTTTGCAATCACACTGATTGACATATAAAGTCTTAATATTTTTTATCCCTAAATACAATTTTGCGTCAGTTGGTTGGGATATTACGTAGTTTAGCAAAATATATTTTTAAAAAAATGTCAGTTATTTTATTTTTAGCGTCAATTGACTTCTTTTTTTAGATGAATCTATAATAAAAAAACCCCAATAATTAGTGTTGGTGGAATAAAATATTATTTCTGAAATTCTTTAAACATAACTAAAGACTTTATTCATTTAATACTCACTTTGCTTCTTTCTTTCTATCTATCTTTCTTTTTTGTTGTAATTCACGCACTTTTTGAAGTAGACTTCCTGTTGACATCATTTCCAAATCCTAGAGTATCATCACAATCTCTGAAGGGATTACTCGGGTTTTCACGGATTAGTTTTGTAGGGTTACAAAATCTGGCTTTATCTCTATTAGGCAAGATTGCATTTTAGAGATGCCACAGGGAGGCTAGAGAAGATTCTAATTCTATTTACTTCAGCTTTAAAGCTACAAGAAAGCAAGTGGGATTTATAGATTTTGTTAGGAATTACATATCGAATTAGACACAGGATTAGGTTCTGATTTCAACTATATAATAAAGAATTTTTGTAAAATTCAAACTATATTTTAGGAAGCTTACATGGAAAAATTATTTGTTATTCGTTTTAAACTATTGAGAAATCCTCTCCATTAAAAATATTTCTTGAATAATTTTATTAAGAAACGCGTATTACGATTTTCAATACAATAAAACATTTTGTATTATTATCGCTATTAATACACGCTTACTTCAAGCATACATTATGAGACAGAAAGGCATAAACAACATAAATTAATGATGATGATGTCGTGCCCACTTTTTACCAGGGAAAGAGGGGTGCAGTAGCTTCTGAGGGTATGGACCCCTGAGCGCTGGAGGGCAGAAATCTGCCTTCTAGCTCATATGAGGATGAAACACATACACACACACTTTCACATCCGAATTTTCCCCACACACCCACACATCTCACAGATAGAACACAGAAGAAAAACCATGCCCGAACCGGGACTCGTAGAACACGAGGAACTCGCGCTACCTCTGTGCCAGAAAGCCTGTAACATAGACTAATAACGACTATAATAAAAAATCACTTAAATTTTATTTTTTCACATCTTTTATTATATTATTATCGAACTGCAATGTTTATCCGTGTAGTTAACTTTGCACTTCATTTCTTCAGAGTAAGGAATGAACGGATGATGGGGAGTTTCTGGGCCATTCTTCCCATTCATCTTGATAGAAAAAATATGATAATTTCTGAAACTACAGAAATTTCAACTGCCACTCATTTAGGAGCAAAAATATGATATTCTTCAATAACCTCTTGAATGCTTTCCCGGGAATATATATAATACCATAAATCAAAGCTCAATAAAAAATGCCTTTGCGACATTATATTACTAAAAATTTAAGTACATTTTTTGCTACTACATACATTGCAATTTATATTATATGAAAACATAAGTTTTTCTATAGCTATAGCTTTTTTTTCTTTTTCATTTCAATTTTGAATTTGCCTTGAAAGAGAATTAGCTATCATTTTCTTGCTGAATATATTTATAAGCGCTTTATACTATTCTAATTGTTTAAATATATTTTATATGTTTATATTTTTTCATGTTAATAACGCCTATTTCTGATACGTTTTTACTTAATATTTTTATTTTTACTGTCTAAAATATGCTGTAACCTTAATTGATAACAGCTTTTATGCTAATTTCGTTTTGTTTGTATTAACAACAACATAATTGTTTTCAGTTTATAAACTCAGAATTTGCAGGTTAGCGATTAATTATTTATTATTTCTTTTGTAGAAATAAATCACAATTTTTGTTAAAAGGCGCATCTTTCAATTTAAGTCGCTTATTAAAAAAGTAATATTTAATACATTCATTTATGTGAAAAATTCCATGATTGTGACAAAAAAATTATTTTTAAATAAAGAAAATAAAACAAATGAAAGAACAAGATGGCACAAGGAAATCCTTCTATGAATATATATTTTAATACGATCCAGGTGCATTTTTGCATAATAGTTTCTGAAATTTATTATAGTAGGTAATGAAATAATAAAGTGAAAAAGAGGTAAGGGCATACAGTTAAATAACGAGATCTTTCTTGGGGCTTAAAAATATTTTCTTAAATATAAAAATTATTGATTTTTCTAAAATATCCCAATTTGTTATTTACATTTTCTCTTTGCTTTTATAATAAGTCTTCGGTCATTTTGGTGAGAAAAAAAAAACTGCTTTCGACAAAAAGGCTTTTGTAAAGATTACGTTTTTATCTTGAACAAAATCCAAATTAATTTATTGAATTTTTTTTTTTTTTGTGAATAATTTTTTTACAAGAAAACAATGGAACTCAGAAAATATTAATCTCGAACAAGGTATATTTTCCTTACTTCAACTTTCTAGTATAGGGATAATAACAGAACATTTCTTTTCTTTAAAACCGCAAAATTCGATTCTCTAACTCCAAAAAATGGATTCTACATTGATGGATTTGTAATCAGACAAGTGTTTGAAAAAAATCTATCAACAAAATAATTCTACCTTAAAAAATTCTACCTTCAATTCCCATTATATAATACAGTTTTTTTTTAAAAAAATATTTCAGATATACTTTTAATTGCACGTCAAACTAGAAATATTCTATGAAGTCTAGTTTAGTACAAGTCGACGAAAATTAATCTCGTATGATATATTTAACAGATTAATTCTAACTTATCTCAGTAACGGGTTTAAAAAATTGTGTCTTCAATTCCCATTATCTTGTTACGTTTTTAGCATAGCGGGTTCCGATTGAATGGACTTTACTTAAGGACAGCACAAACAAATATATTTACAGCTATTTACAGGATGACTTGACAAAGTAAAACTTCAGATTAAAACACAATACAGCCTGCAACAGTCACTTACAGCGTAAATGCAAGCCTTACGCACAATGAAGACTGCAAAACAGCTATCGTATAGCACAGTAAACAGTAAGTCACAGCGAGCTCAATTATACAACGTTAACAGCAAACGTAAACACAGCCCACCAATAACAAGCGAGAAAAATAATCCGCCAGTCCAGCGAGACACTTTTCTTCCGAGAGGAAACCCACTAACTAACTAATTACAGAAATTACAGCAACCCGTCCCTTATATAATAGAACAAGCTCGAGCCCAAAACATGCAGACTTCGCGAAAGGTCCAGCGGCTACCAAACTATTCCTTTCGCCAAATCAACCTGACTGGCGGGAAGCTATTCGTCAAACGTCACCAACTTCGGCGTGCTTCCGCAGTGCTCGGCCGCTCGTAACAATATTATGCAGTTTTTTCTTCTTTTTTTAAATATTTCAAATACATTTTCATTGGAAGTAAAACTTGAAATATTCTACAAAGTCTAGTTTTGGGCAAGTCTACGAAAATTAATCTAGTAAGATATATTTAAATTTATTAAAATTTAGAAAAAAATATATGAATAGGTTGCAGAAGCTTTTGGCGTGCATATTGCACATCAAAATCTTCAGCAACGTGCTGGAACTAACATAACCTACAACCAACATAATCTAAATATGGTGTGACCGGATAGGGCATCACCCCCTTTTCGCCAAAGATAATTAGCGCCAAATACGGCAACCCGATGTTGTCGGTGGAGGATATCTTCCTTTTGGAGATAGGACGCAAGAGCTCGGCGAGATGGCGATTTTGAAAAGTGCGCCAAGAGGGCGATGTTCTCTCTGGATCAACCTTAAATATATAAATAGGATACATGGCAAATAAAAAAATGTTTTCATTTACTCATAATATAACCATTTGGATTAATTCTGTACAAGCACTAATATATCTCCTAAGAGTAAAATCAATAATATATAGACTACAAAATGCTATTGAATATAATTATACTTGTTTGCTTATAATAATATTGTAAATATGATCTGCTTGAAACAACTTCGACTTATTTTACTTATTATTGTAATAATAAAAAAAATATTAATATTGAAAGAACTGTGTTAAAATTGAATATGTTTTAAGTACATTATATTTTACATATTATTTCAGCAAAAAAATCGTATGCAGTTGTTAGAATGAAAAAAAAATATTATAGTTCGCTACTTACTAATAAAAGAAAAGGTTCACTTTTAGATTTAACGATAGCTGTAATTCTATTTTACGACGAGGAAGGTTATTTAGGTTTCCAGCATCTCTTTTTAATCTAAATATCTGATAGAATATTAAAATTTTTCTAAAGCTTTTATTAAGATATCAGGATCGTGCTATTATATATTGGATGATTACAACCTCTGACAGTGTCATAAAATATCACGCTGATGTATAGGTTTAAGAGCTCTGCTTATTGTTCAAAAACTTTCTCGTGGATAATAACTTGAAGGACTTCAGTAATGTCGTAAAGTTTAAAGCTAGTGTAAGTGTTAAAGCAAGTAACATATGCGAATATTATCACCAGTAAAAAGAAATTAAAATGTTAAAAGGCATTTTACCTCTATATGTTTAAATTGTTTCGAATAAATCTGTTATGCTTCTTTATCCACAATTTTGAATAAGTTATTTTTTAATGATGATAATTTAAGCTAGATAATTCTGGAAAAAGCAACTTGAACACTAAAAAGCTGCAATTAATTTATGCTAGAATAATTGACCCTTGGAACAGGTTAACTATTCTTGTTCGCTATCTTTTCCTTCGGAGTAATGACTGTTTTTAATTACATCTATTATGTTTTAAATAGATGTAACCATTATTTAACATTTATCTATAAAAATAGATGTAACCATCGGTATACGTACATTTATAACCATCATATGTATGCTTAAAATAGATGCTAAAATTATGTACCATTATTTAAGCATTTTAAAACCTTAGAAATCATTAAATTTGATTTCAGCATCTTTACAACGCAAATAAAAATGTATTGTTTTAATTACATACATTACGCTTAAAATAGATGTAATCATTACTTAACATAAAACTATAAACTATAGATATAACAATCTATATACATACATCTATAATTGCATATATGTCTATTGATATAGATATAACAACTATATGCATACATCTATACCCAATAGGTATAAGAATCTATAACTATTAGATGTGACCATCTATGTATATTTAGAACAAAACACATGAAAGCCACGAGAATTTCCACAAATAGACAAAGGAGTACACCAAGGTTTGTCCTCACTGCCCGGATAACATCCAACTGTCTCCACAGCACATCTTCAGCTGTCCAGCAATACTGGTCAAGCTCTTATACATCAGCAAAGAGGATCCTGTGGAGATTTTTTTTTTTGCAGATAAAGCTGTAGAGATCGGCCAGGGCTGTTTTCGACAGCTTCGTGGACATTTAGGGTTTTTGTACGTACTTCATGGACACGACATCATCATCATCATCATCTATATATATACATCTATAACTAATAGATTAACCATCTATAGACATAAATTTATAACACATGGATGTAATCATCTGTATACATACATTTATAACAAATAGATGTAATCATCTGTATACATACATTTATAACAAATAGATGTAATCATCTATATACATACATATACTAATCATCTATATACTATAACCGATAGATATAACCATTTATATGCATACCTCTATAACCAATAGATGTAACCATTTATGTATATACATCTATAACTAATAGATGTAACCGTCTATATACTTACATCTATAAACAATATATGTAACCATCTATATACATAAATCTATAAACAATAGATGTAACAATATATATAGATACATCTATAAGCAATAGATGTATGCTTAAAATAGATGTTAAACTATGAACCAATAACTAAGTATTCTGAAAATTTAGAAATCATTAAAGCTGGATTTAAGCATCTTTACAAAATACAAATAAAAATGTAATAAAAATTACATAAAATTGTAATAATGAATTAAATTCACTTCACCATACTAGATATAGAGGATGTTGACTCATCCGGCCAAACGGGAGTGGCGCCAATGGAAAAGCAGCAACAAAATGACTTTAGTTATTTTTTTTTTTTCTGTCTCATCATTTTTTCTTTATTTATGTTTCCGGTGGATTTTTTTTTAATTTCGATCAGTCGTCATTCTGTATTCGCAATTCGCTTGTCTTTATTCGTTCCATTAAAAATGGTAAAAATATTCTTTGAGTCTGCTTTCTTTGCATAATATTCCATTAATCTTCGGAAGGAGGTGAGTTGATTTTCATTTCATAATCAACCATTATTATTCATTTATTTCTAAGTCGTTAATGCTACAGACGATAACTTACCAGACTTCATGCAGATGCTCCACAAACGAATGATGCACAATAATTATTTCGAGAATTCCTCTGTTGGCACAGATGTGGGAAAAAGAATTCGACTGATAGCAGTCTGTTTGTGAGATATCATAATTAGTGCTCCTGGCCTTTGGAGCTGAATCTCTAAAAGTAGGTTGTTATTAAGAGTGACAAATTGACAATTATCTTCAAATAGGTGGGATGGCCTAAGTAACAAGTATTATGCAAATAATAATTGCAGTTACACTCCCTATCTATGAAATAAGTCGCATTCTTCGTGCGGTGCAATTCCAATATGCCGTAATAAATTATAGAATAGTTGAACACTTTTCCTCAGATTAGGAGTTATTTTATTTGTTGCGAAGAAGATTCCTTAACTGAAGTAAATTTTGTGCCAGCATGTTGAAGAAGAGAAATATTTGGTATAATAAATAGTTGAAAATGTATTAAAAATTCTTCTTACTAGTAACTTAACAAAAATTAGTACAAAATTTTTCAGAAGTATTTGTGAAACATGTAATGCAAGACTGATCTAAATGGAAAAAATTAAGGAATAACAGTCCGTTTTGATAGCAAAAATAAAATTTGAAAAATCACATTTGACATCAGGACATAAAAAAATAATATATCACTATTATTGCTCAAATTTTATATTTTGAAAACTGAGTAACTTTATTGTACCATTTTGTTCCGTTTAACTTCTTTGTATGATATATAGCTTTATTCTTTAACTACCATTGAATGCAACTTCCATTTTATAATTTTATTCCATAATAATGCGTTGATATTACTGCTCAGTTTTTATCAGGAACTGAATACTTTATTGCATTATTTACTTATATTTAACATTTTTGTGCATTATATAATTTTATTCTATAAAGTATTACTATTGTATTGTAAGTTTCATTGTAGAACAATTATTGCTCAATTGTTAGGCTTGGTTCAATAAAGTGTCAATATTACTGTTCAATTACTATCAGTAACTGAATACTTTATTGCACTGTTTCTTCATATTCATCGTTTTTGTGTATAACATAATTTTATTGCGTAAAGTATTACTATTTTACTGTAACTTTCATTGTACAACTATTATT
>JAOUZG010041316.1:5998956-6021085 GCA_026289955.1 Argiope argentata | reverse complement strand
AGAAATTTTAATAAATATCAGTAGAAATTTAATCTTGATATTATATAGTAAATATTTTTCTGGGGAAACATATTTCAGGCAGTAGAGAAAATACTTTTTATTCTTCCACTCAAGGTTAAATATATTTTTTAAAACTTGTAATGGATGACACTTGATGATAACATAGTTTTTCAGATATTAATTCATTATTTTGGTTAATTTTTTGTTAATTAAAAACTAACGTTAACGACAAACATTTTCCTTTTCCGCCTCTAAATGAGTAATATTGCAGTTTTTTCCCCACACACTAATGATGTTAGTTTTAACATGCTTGCCATCTATTGTTTCAAACGATTCTGTTTATTTTCTAGAGTTTGATAAATTTAATATTAATCATTGTTAATCTATTTTTCGGATTCATTTTGAAACACTTTCGAATTAAAATAATACAGAATAAAGAAAATTAAATATTTCTAATCTGTATTGTGTTACAGCAATTGGCGTAGATAATTCACCCATTTTGATTTGCCTTAATTGGCGTTGAAAATTCAACGTTAATAATGTCCAATTATCTATCATGCATATGTAATTTTTTTGATTAATTATTCATGGTAAGTGTAATTTTAGTAAGGGATAATTTGAATTGTAGGATGTTTGATTCGCATCCCTTGTGCTGTGAGTTTGAACCCGCAAACCGAAGACTGTCTGTGTGTGGTTGGTGCTATCTATCTATTTTATCGTATTCACAAAATTATCCATGTCGGGAGTAATACCGCTGGAAATACTGGGTCAGAGGGGATCGTTCTCTGTTCAAAACCTAAATTACGATATAAGGATGAAGGAATGAAATGCATGAATGAAGTTCGCTCCGTAAAATTGGTTTGCGTTAGACTTCTGGCTTCGGGTGCTCAGGGGCCCATAGCCTCAGAAGCTATTGCACTCCTCTTTCTATTGTAAACAAAAATTGTAATTAATTATTAAAAAAGTAACTAAAATAAAAAAAAATCTTTGTTGATCTTCGTAGGAATGCATTGAATTATTTTTATATAACTTGTTTATTATATATTCTAAACAGTATAAAATTCCAGATTGAATTATAACCTCGCATTGAAGGCTCTAAATATGGGCACATTTATTAACGAAAATATTTTTTAAATGTAAGCACTGCTTTGTAGCTATTAATTTTGATTTTAAAATAATTAAATAATTACTAAATCATATTTTTTTAAATTATGACAGTTGCAGGAAAATCAAAACATGAAAGAAAATGTCCAATTATTTAAGTATTTAAATTATAACCATTCAGGTTAGTTAATTGCACATTTATTTTGTTCACTGTCCTCTAAGTAAACATGCTATAAGAAAATATAATATAGATATCACTTAACATTGATAATTATCTTCCTTTTGAATGAAGTCTTTTTGAAAAGTTATTTATTGACTTAAAGAATTGAAATTCAAACAAATCAAGAGAAGAAGCAACAATCCTCATCTAAACTGACTTTAAATCGGTTGCTTTAAAGAAGCTTAAAGTTTTATTCAGTGAGGCCAATCTTAGAAACTGGGTCGCTTCGCTTCCCGTGATTCATCGGATGTCGCCGAGGGTTAATGCAGCGGAATCTTTTTATTGCCGCAAATGAAATCCAATCCGTAAATAACTTCCGTCCACTTTTACTGATCCTTGATGAACCAACCGGTTCCTTTGTCCTCTTTATGTCCTCGTTTCCAGATAAATTTCAGCCATCATTAGTATTCAAATGTTGAAGGCCTAATTAGCCGTTTTCCCTCTCGATAAATTTTATATATATATCTGAAGAAAAATTTATTTGTTATTATAAAATCATTATTTAAGTAAATATTATTTGGTAAAAGAAGTCATGAAATTTTAATTTTTGTTTAGCACACTGTCAACAAGAAATGAAATGGATTAAAAAATAACTTAAAAATTAAATGCAAAGTTTCAGAATTCATTAGTATTTAATTTGTCTGTGATATTTCGGAAACTCATGCATTTTTATTCATTCTGTCAAAAAAAGAAAAGCCATTTTAAGATATAAAAGAAAAATATAATTGAGCACTCAATCCTCATAAAAGAAAAAGAAATTTCAAAAGAAATGGATTAATAAAAATAATTAAAAAATAAAACTTATTATATAAAGAATTCAATAGTATTTCATATATTTGTGATCTTTCGGAAACTAATGTGTTTGTATTCATTCTGTCACAAAAAGAAAAGCCATTTTAAGATATAAAAGAAAAACAAGATTGAGCACTCAGTCCTCATAAAAGAAAAAGAAATGATCTAATAAAAAGAACTTAAAATATGAGGTGTAAATGTTTCAATATTCAACTGCATTTAATTCATTTGCGACACTTCGAGAACTATTCATTTTTTTCAAAACAAGTAAAATTATTTTGTGTTAAAAAAGAAAAGTGTGAATGAGAGTCGAATCAACTCAAAAGAAAAATAAATTCTTTATGAAAAAAATGATATGTATTAAAAATAATCTAAAAATACGATGTAAAAAATAAAGAATTAAATATTAATTTTTTTATTTATGATACTTCGGAAACTAATATATTTTTATCCATTCTGTAAAAATTAGTAAAGCTATTTTAAGTTATAAAAGAAAACTATTAATAAACACATAATTTTCATAAAAGAAAAAAAAATTCTTTATAAAAGAAAAGCTTTTTTACTTTATAAAAGAAAAGTATTAATAAACACTAAATTTCCATAAAAGAAAAAAATCTTTATAAAAGAAATGATTTAAAAAAAGAACTTAAAAAAATTAAATGCAACAGTTTTAGGATTCAATAGTATTTAAAATATTTGTAATACTTCGGACAATAATAGAAATCTATTCACTAAGTCAAAACTAGATAAATTATTTTAAGACACAAAAAAATTTACTTATTGAGCACTCAATCCTAATAAGAGAAGAAAAAAATCTTCTTAAAAGAAAAGATCTAATAAAAAGAATTTAAAAAAATAAATGTAAAAAATGAACAATTCAATATTATGTACATTTTTAACCATTTGCTCAAGACTAGAAAAAATATTTTAACATTGAAAAGAAAAGTATTATTGAACATTCAATTCTCATAAAAGGAAAAACAATTTTCATGAAGGAAATAGACCAATAAAACTAATTTAAAAATGAAATGTAAATGTTTTAGAATGCGATAGTATTTAATTTATTTGTGATACTTTGGAGAATATGCATTTTTATTCATTCCGTCAAAACCAGAAAAAATATTTTAATATATAAAAACGAAAAGTATGATTAGACACTCAGTCAGAAAAGAAGGAATTTAGAAATGAAATGTAAAAATAAAGAATTCAATAGTATTTAATTTATTTTTGATACTTCGAAAATTAAAGGTGTTTTATTCATCCTGTCAAAAATATAAAAATTATTTTAAAATAAAAAAGAAACACATTATTGAACTCTCTTTAAAATGAGCTCAAAAAACTAAAGTGTAAAAGTTTTAAAATTCAATAATTTTGAATTTGTTTGTGAGTAAAAGAAACTAATTCATGTTAATTCATTCTGACGAAACAAGTAAAGTTATTTTGTGCTATAAAAATATAACTGAGCACTCATTCATCGTAAAAGAAATAAGTTCTTAAGGAATTAGGCAAGCAGAGAAAGTTATTTTTAATTTATCTTTATTATTTTCCGAAAGATCGGATAATTCTTATAGCAATGTTTTTCTTTATTCGTTTGGTATTTATCTCTTCGGGCACCAAACTAGCGAAAATGTTTTATAAGACTAAACTTTAAAGCAGATAATACCTTTAAAGATTAAAATAAAAAAAAATAAACTTTTGTGAGGTATCACTGTTATAAACAAAACATTTTAATCAATTATTCCCCTGGTATTTGCTGTTTATTAAGTAAGTCTTTCTTCCATTTAACTTAAGAGAGAATATAAAAGCTTTTCTAGTCGATTTTTTAAGAAATAAAAGCGGCTTGTAGGTTTTTTTTCTTTTTTTTTTTACAAAAACTTCCATTTCCAAAGAGGATTGAAATTTATTGATCTAATTATCGAAGAAAAGATTCGAATTTCATTTTCTCAATTTCAAGAAATTTATTTTTTACAACATTATTTTTATCACACGTTACAAAAAATTCCATTTCAATAAAGGATTGAAAATTATTGATCTATTTATCGAAGAAAAGATTCGAATTTCTTTTGCTCAATTTCAAGAAATTTATTTTTTATAATATTATTTTTAACACATTTAAAAGAATCTATTTGACTTTGGAAATTCTTTAATTTATAAAACCGTTAAAAACCGATTTTATTGCTAATGGTGTTCCAATAAATTTAGAGTAATTTCATGTGATGATTAAAAATCTATATTAGTTTTCTTTTTTTTTTTCTAGTTGGCGCTACTTCAAAAAACAAGAGACGATCATTTTGGCTTAAATCTGCTGCTGTATTAGTAGGGGGGATATTCCAATATGGCAAGTACCATAAGTACAACAACTCAATTCATGAAAGTTCAAGTAATAATAATCTATGTTCTATATCTGTTGTTTTCAAATATTATTTCCAACAAACCATTTCAATTTTTTTTAAAAAAATATTTATTCAGAAATGTAATTAATATGCCAAATTTCTTTTTCAACCGATTCTCAGAAATGGTTTATGAAATTCATCCAATATCTTTCAAATTTTCTTCGAACAACTGTAAATCTTCATATGGTTTGTTATAATTCGGTTGCCATCACGAGTCTTGTCAGTATTTCCGTTAAATGTTATTCAGTAAATAGATTGTATATCTGGATTTCTCACCACAGAGCTGATTGAACAAAACATCTCATATAAATTTTGCATAAATAACGAACTTTATTGAAAATTAAGTAGTAAATGCTCGTATTCTGTAATTCCTCTAATAATAAGGAAAGTATATTGCTTTGAAGTGAGATGCGATAGTAAATCTATGCTACTAATAAAGATGGAAGTGTATTTATATGCGCTTGTAATAAAATAAATTTACTATTAATAAAAAAGATAGAAATATGTGTACTTTACATATTATAGCATATTTAGCACAAATATAATTTTAAATGGTTAGAAATCTGCGTCACAAAAGAGTTCGGACAGTAAAATGCTTATAAAGTTTCATTTTTATTATTAATACGGATTAATGTACAAAGACTGTGGCATGTTCAAGTAAGTTTCATTTGAATATGCATGTTTTGAATTATAGGTTAACTGAATTAACATACTAAAGGCAATGTTACATTTCCATATTTTACTATGAAAACTGCATTAACAATTTTAGAATAATATTATATATTATTTTAAAATTGTTACATTCTCTCCTCACTATTATTAAACATAATAAGAAAATTATTTTCTTATTATGTTTCTCTGTATATCTTCTAATTCAAGATGTTAGACTACCCGTATTATTATACTGCGAATTCATAATTATGATCTAGAATGCAATCTCTTAACACTATCATATTCACTTCAACGCCTGTTTCTAAAACGACAAATTAAAATAAATATATGATCCAACATATCTTTTACTCTGTATTCATCTCGAAATAATAACCAACCGTCTAGCTTATATGAGCTCTTAAACCACTTTAAACAAATAAAACACTCAGTTAAATTGAACCGAGAAAATAACACATCAAACTAATTAGATATTTTGCAGCTTTGGCTAAATAATTGTCACTGTTGTTAGTTCACACGTGGTATTTAAATATTTTGTTATTCTACGACAAACGTACAGCACCACTTATCTAAAATTAGTTACACTTTTATAAATAAGTAATGCAAAGCAATATCGCGGTTAATTACCATCTTTAGTTTGTCTTAATAACTTTTAGGTGTTTAAATACGAAATGTAATCCAATAAATATCAGATCTTAGTTGAAGGCTTTTCAATAGAGAACAAATTCTAGCCTCTTTTGATAATCATTTATTTTCTATAGATACGGAACTGTTTCTCAAATTGTTAGAATTGCTTAATTGTTAGAACGTATGTGTCAAAGCAGTTACAAATTTTCCTTAGTATAATTAAGTTTTCTTAAGAGTATTAGCTTCTCTTATGTAATGGTAAAGCAGAAATGATTAGAAAAGCAACGATGGAAATGGATGATAATGATAACAATGGAGTAATTTTGACAATTAAGTTGTGAATACGCTTTTCCATATAATAAAAATATATTTCATTATTTATTTTTGGCGATATGGAATCCCACAAATTCAATGCATACAACATTAAGTTGCTACAATCCTTTCATAACAAGCAATGATACAAATATTACAAGAAATAACATCAGTATTCAATTTTTCTTATAAGAAAGTTCATCTAATGATAAATAATTTTGATTTATATGATCAAATGTAAGGATATGTAATCATATTTTAAGTACTTCATAAAATCTTTAAAGTTCTAAAGGTAAAAAATAACAATATATGTATATGTATATCTGTATCTATTTATCTATCTATCTACACATTTTCTTATTGCTAAGAATGAAATTTTTGTTAACGTTTGTCGTCAGAACAACTATTATTAATTATAATAACTTAATGATACATGAATTGAATTCGTGGAATTTTCTATTGCCAAAAATGTAAATATTGAAATAATTTTTTATAACGTGGAAAAACTTATTCATTATATAATTCTCATAATTATTCCATTTTTATCCTTATCATTCATCCCCATCGTAGCTTTTCTAATATTTTCTGCTTTACCATTGCAAAAGGAAAGCTAGTACTCTTAAGAAAACTAATTGGTAAATGCTTTGACTTGTTAGTTCTAACAAATACCCAATTCTAACAATTTGAAAAACAGTTTCATACCTATTGAAAATAAGTCATTATCAAAAGAAGCTGTTTTCTGTTGAAAAGCCTTCAACCAGATCTGATATTTATTAGAATACATTTCCTGTTTAAATTCTCAAAAGCTATTAAGGTTTACTTAACATGGTAATTAACCGCGATATTGCGTTGCTTTGCTTAGTTGTGCAAGAGTAACTAATTTTACATAAGTGTTGCAATACGTTTGTCGTGGAATAAGAAGTTAATTAAGTACAACGTTTGAGCTAACAGCAGTCTGAATTATTTCCCTTAAGGTTGTAAAATATCTAATTTGTTTGATGTGTTATTTTCTTGGTTTGAAATATTTAACTGAGTGTTTTATTTGTTTAACGTGGCTTAAAAGCTAACATAAGCTAGACGGATGGTGATTATTCCGAGATGTATACAGAGTAAAAGATATAATGAACCATATAATTATTTTAATTTGCCTGCATAGAAACAAACTTAAAATTGAACATGAAAGTTTTTGGAGATTGCATCCCAGATCGTAATCGGAAATTCACTATAAAATATTATGACTAGTTCAACATCATGAAATTAGAAGATATATAGCAAAGTCAAAATAATTCCCTTAATGTGTTTAATAACTAGGGGAAAGAGTTTAGTCATCTTAAAATAACATGCAATGTTATTTTAAAATTAACTAATGCAATGTTCTTAACATAATATGAAAAATAAACTCTGCACTTAGCATGCTTATTCATTAAAGCTATAATTCAAAACATAAATATTCAATTGAAACTTGCTTTAACTGGTCAGTCTTTTCATTTTAATCTCTATTAATAATACATATGAAAGTGTGTGTATGCATACAGGCCAAACCGTTTGGCTTGGAATAACCAAGCATAGCAAATATATTATTTGGAGGGTGAAAATATGCATTTAGAGGGAAATTTTTTCCCTTTTTAATTAATTTTATGTAATACGATAATAAATTATAATCTATCATTCAATTAAGAAAATAATAAAAATTAAGTGAAAGTAAATGCTTTTCTGCAACAATTTCCCATATTATTATTGCAGATAAATTTTATATCATTCCAAAACTTGTAAAATGATTTTTTAATGATAAAATTTTAATAATCATGCGAAAGTTTAGTAAATTTTTGTTATATTTTTTAGAAATACTTTCCTTAATCTCGACAATAGAAAAAAAAAGCATTCTTTACTAGAAGTTCAAGCTGATTTCATTGTCTTATTCAGCCTTGAATAAGACAAAAAAGTTAAAAAGTTTAGTGGGAGCTATTCTGTTTAATATCTATATAATTTATAAGACGAATAAAAATTGAAATTAGATGAACACGAATTTAAATTTCTTATAGAGTTTTAAGCTACGCTATTTTCTCCATTGGATATATTTATGCACACAATGAGCGATATATTTGTAAAACGATTAAAATAGTATAACATCAATATCAGACACGTTGGTGAAATCATGGGTAAGGATTCATATTTTATCAACAGGGTGTTCATAAATATAACATTACCTGTTTGAGAGTATATACAGCTAAAATAATGAAAGAAATGAAACAACAATCCAAATACAGACTGTTGACTGTAAAGGCAGTTTTGCAGGACTTTGAATTCGCATCTCTTGGGCTACGAGTTCGAACCCGGTAGCCAAAGACTCCCCGTGCGCGTGGTGTGACAGGCGCGCGTTAAATATGTTGTGGTTGATAAGTCCTCCATGACGAGAGTAATACCATTGGTTTAGTGGTGAGAATTCTCTTTGCCAGATTTAAGTTACTATCTGTGAATGAATGAAAGGCATGGATGAAGTCATCTGTGTAGAAAGGGTTTGTGACTTGTGTGAGCTAGAAGTCAGAAATTTGCCTTCACGTGCTGAGGGGCCCATAATCTCAGATGCTACCGCACCCCTCTTTTATTTGTAAAGCGGAACACGAAAAAAAAACTAAAACAAATGAATTTCTTAAGTAGTTCCACTCCCAAAAACTATTTTTTTAATACTGAAGAACGAGAAACTAGAAGTCAAATTCCACAACTATTTAAAATGTCCTCCAATCTCCAGAATCAATTTGAAAACTTTTTTATAAGCTCGGAATAAAAAAAATCAAACACTACTTCGTCAATAAATTCTCTCCTATTTTATACACATTTAAGAAGCTTTTCGGAAAACGCAAACAGCAGTTTTCGCTTTCTAAGCGCAATTAACTATCCTATTGATTGAGATAAAAAGAGAAAATGAATGGATTTAAATCATTGAAAAAAGTCCTTACTTTATATTCCTAGGAGGAAATGCAGTTCATTAAGAGTATCGGAATCAATAGTAATTCGGTACGATTTTCTTAGAATCAGAGAACAGGCTCCTTTGTTTATGAAAGAGAAATCTCTGAAGAAGGAAAAGTAAATAAATTTACTTTAGAGAATCGATGTTTATTTAAAAGTTCCGAGTTTCTAAACAGTTTTGGTCTCAACAGATTATAAACGATTGGTAAAAGTCAAAGATCGCCAAGTTAACTTTAAAGAAATTTATCAAAATTTATTGTTTTCGTTTCGTACGTCGCTTTTTTAAAGCTTGAAATTATATTTATATTTTTTTTCTTTAGTTTGAGGATTAAGATCTGAATTAAGGTTAAGAGATGATCAATTTATGAAAATAAATTGCATAAAACTAATAATTATTGCTAATATTAAGCTTTATATTTTATAAATAACAATAAAGATTTTATTCATATTTTATACAATTTTTATCTTCTCAGAAGATAATTTTTTATGGGAATGAGGTTTTCTGGCATCAACAGAAATCCGTAGGGAAAAAAAAATTAATTCGTAAGCGAAAAATTAACATTTTATTATCTGCACGAGCATCTAAACAAATCAGCTTTTAATATGCCATTGCATTTACAAAAGCTCTGATTAAACAAATAAGTTAATGATTACAGCAAATAAAACCCAGAAAAATGCCATTTTGAACACGAGATTATATGAAATGAAATAAATAGGAAATATGATATTTTTCTAAACAATAAATGCGAGACAAAGTTTTTTTTGAATCGTTGGCAATACTAAAGTGACTCCTTCAGTGAAACCATTAAAATGAATAGAAATATAATTTAAATTGCACGAGCTTGGCCGTTCAAGAAATGATGTTCTGACGTGATACATTGAAATATGCATAGTAGATTTCCATTTAATATTTTTATTTTTTTATTATTTTTAACCTATTAGTTTCAAAATGAGCTCTGTATGAATAATCCCCATAATTTATTAAAACTTTTTCAGACATGTACTCTGTTTCTCTTATACCCATAGTAAATGCTTGAAAAGTTTTAAGTTATTGCGAATATATTTTGAAAAATGCCCCAGAAATTAAAATTTTTTCTTTCCTCTTGATCTTGGAACCAATATGTGTGTGCTGAGACATTTCAATATAGCAGAAAAGGAAGTTTACGATCGCAAATGTTAAGTTATTATGTAAGAACAATTTTATTTTAAGTCATTATTTGTCTTGATTAATTTAGGCATTAACCAATTTAAACTGGTTTGAATTAACCATGGGACTTCGCTATCGGTCTCTGTGCTTGTATAATATATATATAGGTATATGTATATATTGATAAGTTTTTTAAACTTTCATTTTCAATTTTTCTTGCAACAAACAAAATGTTTGGAACTCCACAAATTTTGAGATGAAATAAAAGCTATGAAGTCATAGTTCTACATCAACCATTTAAAAACGCATCTGTTGTGAAGAAGCATATTTAATAATAAAGCAATGCTAGTAAAAGCAGGTAAAGCTTTTAAAAATGCATTTGCTTTCGTAGAAAAATATTATATATTTCTTCTTTAATTTCTTTTTATAATATATTTCTTCAATCGATGATTTCCGGAGACCCATAACCTTAATTTTTTGTCCGTATATTTTAGGGAAACCAAAATCACCTAGCGAAAAAAACACATCTTGTTTTCACATGATAAAAAAAGTTTCCTTTTGTTTTATGAATGAAAGGAATTACAGGGTAAAGAAACTCGCAAACAAAAGGAAAACATTCTCATCTTTCTCTGAAGAATATGAAAAACCGATTATTCTGAACTCTGTAGTTTATAATGCTTGCTTTAGCTTTTGATGCTTTAGTTAAACAGGAAATATTCCCATTTTAATGTCTTGATCTTAATCAATCAAACAAAAGAGTAGTGTAATAGACAATTCCTTTATTTACCGACTTATATATGCACACAAAAACGACTTGTCCTCAACTAGATTAATATGATTTACAAAATTTACACAACAAAAATTAATCATGAAATATTTCCTAGATCAATTCAGAGAATAAACATTGCAATAAACGGTAACAAGCTGTTAGCTGAGACAGTGACACTAAGGATAGCTTCAGAAATCTGCCGATATTTATCGGGTGGATCTTAACACAGAGCTCGAATCGAAAGGAGATCCTTCCAAACCTCTTAGTACTCTCTTCAAAATGTACCGCATTTTATTCCCCCCCCCCCAAATATCCACCTTTCATTTTCACATTGGTGCGGTTGAGCTCCTTATCAGCCAGTAGCTGTTCAACAATGCTTTCTCAGTGATCTCCAGTCGATCGTGAAAATGTCCCTTAATAATTCACCTTTGCAGTTGACACTTCCCGAAAATATGTTCACTTTATTCCCTTCATAATGGGAAAAAATAACATCTGGATAGTTCGATATTCTTAATTAATGATGTTATGGATATCTAAAACGACTAAACGCACATCTGGGTCTTCATACACATACAATTAAGGACCAGGAACAAATACTCCACTAGTAAAATGATCCACATCTGGTGGTCCAATGGCTCTTAACTACATGATGCAAAACATGTAATATTTGACCGGAAAGTCAATTGACATGTGATGGAAAAATGGGGTACCTTACAAAGGATTTGTTTTAAAGAATTTCACAAATAAATAAAACTTTCTTAGTAAAATTTATGCTTGAATGGATTTGTTCTAATATTTCGAGTGATCAATAAATCGCTTTAGAGAGCTATTTTATACTGCAAATCTGACAGATAATCCAGTCTAATTACTACTGAATAAATATCTGTAAAAATCTTTCGAAGTTATCGCATACAATTTTACAGAAAGCTCAATGATTGAGATAATATTCTAGTAATTGGGAGTTACAAATTAAAAAAATCCATCTCAAAACATTCATAAAAAATTCAAAAATGAAAGAAAAAAACTTTTAAATAAATGTAAAACGCCTTGACTCTTCTGGGAGGAGGAGCTATCATGTTGCAGTCTGGTGTCAGGTAACAATGTAACAGGTGACGACAGTAAGAACAATGTAACAGGGGTAAACAGATGACGTTAAATCTGGCCGGAATGACAATTATCAGATGTAGGAAACTGAGAACGTTACTCCATGCAATGACCTGATGCAAAAATCTTGAGAAATGATCTGCTTTACATACTACAGTTTATAATTTAAAAGTATTGACATTAATGGAATAAAATAAGTCATGACTGGTTTCAATAACATTATACATTTTCAAAAGGGAAATGTATTAATTAATGATAATAGATAATAATAGATAAGGATTGAATAATAATAGATAAAGTACAGTATTGCATGTAAGACTTTCATTTGAAATAATTAGGAACAAACATATTTGTTTCACAGTATGCTCTCTATAACACAAAACTGTTGATGTCATTGGTTTGAAATGAGTCAAATGATTGATCAATCAAACTCTAGAATTTCTAGATTTGAATTCATTAAAGAATTTAAATTTAGAAAATAAATAACTTTAAAAAGAACATTTTCATGATGAAATCATTTAAATAACTTAATTCTTACTATAGGGTAAGTGAAGTACGTCAGTTCCTTTATACCGCATTTATTCAAAAAATTGATAAGAAAAATAATAATTTCCGATAAACTATTATGAAAAAAAGTGAGTTTTATCTTAAAGTTTCATGGCTCGAGAAAAAAAACATAAAGTTCCAGGTTAACATTTCAAAAAGAGAAAATAAGAACTTTTTCTTATGTGTAGTTAAATAACCGATGCAGCTAAACTGATCACCAAAATGCATAAGATAATAACATCAATGAAACCTGAAGAGGTTTCAAAATGCTTGAAATAACTATCTTTTGACCAAGTAAAAAAAAATTGATGGATTGAATAGTAATACTATATTCCACAGATGAAATTTCGTTCAAAATTCCTATGGGAGCAATTTTTCTCTTTTAGGCAATTTTCTTATAAATTATCTTTTTTTCTACAAAAGAGCTCCTATTCAATTTGGAGAAAAAGAAGAATAAACATTTTTTAAAACAATTCCACGGTATAATTAGACTTTATGCAGTTTCAAAAAAGAAAGATGGAAAAGGATATAATAGAATTTTAGATATCTACTGAGTTAAGAAAACTTTTATTGTAATTATGTACGCTTTATGAAATCAGGAAAACTGATTTCTTATAAAGTCTTAACACTTTGCTGACCGGTGACGAGTTAACTCGTCATTGCACTTGCATTATCTGTTTCAATTTATAACACCGAGGGCGATATAGAACATTGCAAAAACTTGGCGTATCGTGTTTAGTCTTGTCCGCTCTATAACAGAAAAATTGCTTTTCCTAGTATTTACATTTTTATTAGAATTTTAGCATCGTTCCAAAAATTTCAACCATGACGGAACGTATCGGCGAAGAACTTTTTGATGTTCCAATTCAACAAAATTCATTGGAGTTTTTTTAGAACGTTTTAATTTCATATTCAATTTCAAAAAGTAGCCGGTGACATGACATAGTTTCTCTGTAAAATTGCCGGTCACCAAAGTGTTAAGTACTCCTTTTAAGAAATGCAGTAAAAATTAAGTAATAAGAAATACAGGAAACGCTTTTTGGTACTTTTCCTTAGTCGAGCACAAGTGAAAAATCGCCAAGTAATGTATAATTCCGCCAAATTTCTTTGGAGATTTTTCGTTGGCGATCAGCTTACGGAAAAGTGACCGCTTTTGGCAAGAAACATAGTTTGTCTATCAGTTAGAAATACTGTTGATTAAATAACGCAAGTTTTAACTTTCCAACTTTGCTTTCAAAAATTCATTTGCACTAACATAATTGATAATTTAAATTAGTTGAAGTTGAAAAATGTTGCAAAGTTGCTTAAATAATGAAATAAAACTCTTTTAATGTTTCTTTTTAATGTTTCACCTGCAGATTAAATAATTACCATGTTTATGCAATAGAAGCATTTAACCCTTTCATTTCTGATCTGTCCGTGTCAATTCAATCCTAGAACAGCAGTTTTTATTCGAATTCTGTTACTTTTTTTCTCAAATATGCTTCTGTTGCTATTTTCATAAATTCTAATCATTGGTAGAATTTATTTTAAGAACAATCATATAAATTAAAATCATACACCTATTTTTGATCAATTTTCGTATAACAATTTCTCGAAATGTTCTGAATTTACTGGAAAAGTAATCTGTTAAAGTAATTTGGAATAAATAGGTTTTAACATGTTTGAATTTTTTTCTTCTTATTTCTTTTTCTTTCACTCGAGAATTCTAATTCAAAAGTTAAAGATAAAGGAAAAGAAATAATGAAGCCTAAGACGAAATGAGAGAAACTGTTAATCAAATAAGATTTTAATTAATAATTCATTTTCAGTTAATGAAAATAATTATGTCCGTTATTTGGAAAGAACAATTATCAGCCAAATACTTTTTTTTCTCATTACTTTTTCTCTCGTAAATATCAGTAGTGAGAGCTAAGTAATCTGATTAAGAAATATTTTATAGTCGAATTTTTCACAATATATATAAAAAAAGCATTTCATGTTATTTTTCTATTATATCAGTCGAACACAATATTTAAAAAAAGAATAGGAATACATCCTACATTTTTGTTCAGGAAGTTATATTTTTTAAGATATCTGAAAAAAATTAAGCACATCATTTGATAAGCCTTTAAAATAGAATTTTTGTTTCATACATATTTTTAACCAAACACAAAATTTTTTTTAAAGATTTTTACAAATATACATATGGTATATTTTGTTTCTACAAGTATTCTTTTTAGTGGCAATATTTAAAAGTTCATTTCAAAAATGAAATGAAATCTTCAATTGTTAATTTCAAGCTATCATGCAAGAATATTATTATTTTTAAGCCATTATTTACCTTAACCAATTTAAGTCATTAATTACTTTGACTACTTTACTAAGTCATTTATTACATCTCTCTCTCTCTCTCTCTATCTATAATAAAATATTTTTAATGCGTATTTTATAATTTATTTTATTATAATGATAATTTTTAATGCGATTAAATTTCAGCTATGATATCATAGTTCTGCGTCAACCATTTAAAAGTGGTTCTGTTGTGAAGAAGCATACATAATAATAAATCAATACTTGTAAAAGTAGGGCACATTTTTATAAACTCATCTGCTGTCAAAGAAGCATATTTAATAATAAAGCAATGCTGGTAAAAGCAGGAAAGACTTTTAAAATCGTATCGGCTATCACAGAAGCATACATAATAATAAAGCAACACTGATAAAAGTTAGTAAATATATTTTAAGCAAGTAAATTTCAGAGGCCCTAAAAACCTCTTAACCTAAACAACACCATGTTCTCACACGATAATAGCTTTTGAAAGCTTTTCAGAAAATCTCAGTTAGACCGTAGTCACATAACATAAGGTATAGCTTTTTTGAAACAACAAAACACTTATTCTCATAAATATTGTCTATTCCTAGTTTCCAATTGCTTCATATTTTTATAATGTATTCGAAAGTATATTTATAATTAAATACTCTTCAAATGCATTAAAATATATCTGTTTTTCTACTTTTCTGTTATAAAAGAACACAACTTGACGTTCTCTTCATTCAATATTGTTTTCCTCATAAACTGCCAAAAATGATTAGAGGAAACTTCGAAGAACACTTTAACAAAATCAGATGCCTTTGCAATTTCGGAGTCTGTTCCGCATTAGAATTCCACCGAATGTCAAAAGTTATTGTTTACAAATCTTTGAAGAAGTATTTTGGCATCTTGTTTGAGTTTCTCAGCTGACGGTTTGGGCAAGTTTTAATCCGCTTAACCAATTATTGAAATTCTGATATTCAGAGCTCGAATGATAAGTTGATCGTGTTTAAAGGGACAGTAGCCCATAAAATTAGCAAAAATGGACGAAAACGCAAAATTTTATTTTTATTGTTTCACCAGCAAAATACATGATTATATTGAATTAATATAATATTATAAAACGAGCTGTTCACTAAAATCTGTATTTGAAGGATCTAGAGAAAAATTAAATTGCATTTTATTGTGTTTTCTCAAAATATGATTATATTTAAATATTTTTAAAATGGTTCATGTATCTAAATTTTGACGAAATTAAACAAAATTGATAATAAGATTTCGGTTAAATATTAAAAGCAAGTAGAATATGCATTTTATATTTCGAATTTTTTTACATAGTTAAAAGTTAATATTAGTTCTGAGAAACAGAGAATTCTTATTTAATTTCATTAATGTCCCATTGTGACGTAACATCAGGGGCATTTTAGGATGAACCTCTTGATTTTGAATCGTGGTCAGATGACGTGGACGATATCTGAATTGGAACAACCCCTCTCCATACCACATCAGGTGAAGAGCTGACGGATTTAAATTGCAACAGACTCCCTGATGTTAAAGTTTTTCGGTGGAAACTGCTCTTACCCTGAAATCCTTCCAGCTTACGAGTCGTGACCTAACTACGAGGCCAACGTTGTCCCTATAAAGGAAAACTAACTTAGAAAATTCAATAAGTGGACAAATAAAATTTTCTATAAAAATTAGCACTTAGTTGTAATAATAAAAACATTAACAGTTTTCTTCCAAATATATTTATAATGAGTAAAGCTTAAAAAACGGTTTGAATCTCTTGGGACTTAATTTCAGGGGATATTCGGGTTACGAGGGGGCAATATTGTTGGGCTCGTATCTACTTTTTATATGTTATGAATCTGTATAACAATAACAAGGAGAATAAATCACAATAAAAAATAGCTACAAATTCAGATTACATTAAAAACTCAGAATATCTTAGCTTAAGTATTGAAGGATTGTGGATTGGACACTGGTGAATGTATGTCTGTCTGCTTGGATGTGAATCAATATTCCAGAGCAATGGCTTAGATATGTGATGAGATTTACATATACTTTTATCTGAGTTGCTTTTTCATGTCAAATTTGGATAATTTCCAGCGATGAATTTATGGTATGCCAATTTATTTAATCGTAAAGTTGACAACTAATGAATGCAAACCGCTTGATAAATCAAATTTCATAATATTCACGGACCCACAATTCAGTTTAAAAAAAATCAATTTGGATTCAATGAATCAATGAAAACAGTTCCAGCCTCCTTATTGAGTTCTCTTCGTTATACTTTGAATATGAACACAAAGTATGATCGTTTGTATTAGTGAACGGGAAAGTCAGGGCTATTTACATCATTCCAGCTGATTCATATCCTTAAAAATTGGAAAAATTGGAATTGGAAGCATGAAAATCAAAGAATGAGAATCAAGATTTTGGGTGTAGATAGTTTTACTTAATCACCATCTTACAAGGCAAACAAAAAAGTTCTTGCAATTTTTAATAAACCAAAATAACATGACGTACATACAGCTTCACCTATTGTTAGTCCTCGAAGTAATCAATATTGGCATCCAGATACTTCTGCCAACGTGTCTCCAGTTGTTCAATCACCTTGCGGTAAAACTCGGGGGGGGGTCTTGGTGCACGTCTTCTTCATTGATGAAGGATTTAATACGAATATGATTGCCCAGGGAAGGGAAGAGGTGGTAATCTGATGGTGCAAGGTCAGGTGAGTAAGGAGGAGGGCACAAAGTCTCCCAACCAAGTCGCTGTATCGTATTTCTGGTCACCCGCGCGACATGCGGCCTCGCTATATCATGCAATAACAGTACACCTTTTTGATTAAACAGCGCTGGCTCCTTCTGATGCAATCTCTGTTGTACACACTCCAATTACTGCTAGTATAGGTCGTCAGTGACCGTTTGGTCTGTAGGTAGACACTCATAGTGAGCCATTTGACCGTGCGAGTAACCCACTTGCTCAGCCTGTACGTCTTACCTAAGTGGTGCAGCTGAAGTCTAACAGTTTCACTGGAAGTGTGGAATTGTCTAGCAAGTTCACCACACGTTTGAGTATTGTCCTCCTCAATGGCGGCCTTCATGGTTTCATCATCCAGCTACGTGAGTTCTCTCTTACTGCGAATTTCTGTGTTGCTGCTTCGTGTGCTGTTATGTTGGTTTGCAACGGATTACATCTTGTTCTGTATAGTGTCTGTGTATGTCTCCGCTGTCTTTTGCCCACTGTATATTCGCGTGCTTGCGTCAATAAACGTCATTATTTTGTTATCGAGGCATGCTCTATGTGTCAATACACATTTACTATAACGCGAATTTACAGAATTTTATTGTCATAATTTTTTATTAACAAATTATTTTTTTGTTACACATGGCCCTTTACAAGCTTGCCAATAGATCTGTCAGCGATTGAAGCTTAGTGAGCGTCTCTCTCTCTCTCTCTTGTAGCACCAAATTAGGGCCAAGAGCACTATTTACCTATTTCATGCGTTGTATTAGCTTATACAACTTCTTTATAAAAATTGGAAACATCAACACACCTCACAGAGAGAGCACAGAATAGGATAAGCGATGTCCGATCTCGGATTCGATACCGGGACTCCCGCATCACAGGGAAGTCACGCTATCCCTATGTCAAGACGCTGGCTGATAACATGCGTAATAATAGGATTCTGTCTATTATCGATTTTAAAGGAATTCGTCGATATTAATTGCTGTATATCTTGGGGAACACCCTATATTTACTCACATTATTATTTAAAATATCAAAATTGTTCATTAGTTACATTTGTTATTAGAATCATGACGTTATATTCAGGGACCTCACTCGTCACAAATCAAAACACTTGTCTTGGCAGGTTATATACGGATCTGTCAATATTAAGCGTTACCTTTTAGGACGCCCTGAATTTATTCACAGTATTATTTTAAAAATCAAAAGTTTTCATCAGTTACATTTTTCTGATTAATTAATTTCATAATGTCGTTAGATTAACTTTCAAAATTTATCATGTTAGTTTTTGTATGTTTCTAAATGCCATTTCACTCTTGCTTTTACAAAATGTGGTTGATCATTTCATGTAGGTGAGATTTTATCAAGCATTAAAAGTTTTAAAAAATCATTGAAATAAAATAAAATTTATTAGAATTGAAAATTTACTAAAACTGCAGCTAAAGACACAATTTCTTTTCAGAAATTGTATCGGAGTTTTATATTTTTGCAATTTTATTTTGTAATATAATTTTTACTGAATGATTTATTTCTTTTTTTATCAAACCTATGAAATTGAAATTTTTTAATTGTATTATTTACTATACATTGGGAATAAAAAATTAATTAATATTTAAATGATGATTTAATTTTAAATCAATCATAAAATATCTGGAAAATACGAAAGGAAATCCTCACCAGGGAAATATAGATAGAATGGGAGAAAGCCCAAGGGAGTTATTTCGGCTTGGATTACAGGAGAGGCAATGGAAAGGACCCGCGTCATTACACTACGGTGAGGACAATAAATCAAAGGAAATCGAGCAATTCACTTTCTTTAAATGATCTCTTTAAAAACATTACTTTGTTCCAATTCTGAAAAAAAATCAGTTTCACACTAAAATTACTTGCTAGAAAGAAATCTTTCAAGTTTTATTACTATTTTTTCAGAGATGTTTAAAAATATTTTTTTGGAAACGTTATATTAAAAGACAACAAAGGGATAGACAAAAATTGCAAATTCAAATTATATTCTCTGAGAGTTTGTTTCTTTTCAGTTCTAAAATAAAGGATTTGATTCAGTACAATTACTTGATTTTTATTTTCACAATTTTATTGGAAGTTTTGCGTTTTTATTTTTAATTAAATTTAATTAAATATTCATTAATAGTTAATTGAACTATATAACCGGAATAGAATAATAGTACTCATATATTAATTTAATAGCTATCATCTAATATCAATTACTTATGATCAACAAAGTATATTTATTATTCTGAAATCAAGTGAAGGATATTAAATTCGATTTTTCAATTCCTACTATTAGTTCACACTCTCCCTATATATATCTTGTTCAATTTTTCAATTGTTAATAAAATAGTTTTTATTCTTTCACTCAAGTTCAAATAATTTTTTTAAAATTTGTAGTGGGTGACACTCCATTTTAATATAAATATTTTCAAATATTAAATCCTTAGTTCAATTTTATTAATTTTTAAAATTTTAAATAGAGTTTTAGAAGTTTCTAATGAAAACTGAAATTAACATGTGTCAGCTATATTGGTAATAGGCGAGGTTTTCAGCATTTTTGGTTGAAGTTTAATTCTTGCGAAAATTAATATTTTTTTTTAAATGCTTTTTATATTAATTGGAGTTATTTAATAAAAATAATTAAAAAATATTTGTATTTGTCAACCTAAGAAAAAAGTGACTTTAACTTTTTTTCTATTACTTATTATATTCAAAGTGTTGCTCATTAACAAATCATTTTAACATTTTTATTCGCTTTCTTCTTTTGTTGCTGTTACTTGTTGTTTCCTTTTAAATTCAATTTTGTCAATTTAAATAAATATTATTAATCTTTTCCAATTAGTATTTTTTAAACTCATAATATTACTCGTATATTATCAATGTACTATAATACTAATAATATATGCTAATTAATATATATTGATTTTTTTTAAAGTTAAACTATTAAAATAAATAGAAGTTTAAACATTTCCTTATGGATACGAAAAAAATTTAATGAGATCAATATATAATAAATTACTGCATGACATGAATTTTATATTAGTATTTCTTATATAAAATGCATATACAAAACTATTATAGGAATGAAAATCCTATGATGCTCAAATAAAAAAAGAATTGTCACAATTTCAACATAGACGCGCTAAAAATGCTTGGTAAGTTTGATGCAACAAGAAAATTAAATGGATTTTTATTTTTAAATTTAAAGCTCCATAGA
The DNA here is from genome assembly GCA_026289955.1 of Argiope argentata. Lineage (NCBI taxonomy): Eukaryota > Metazoa > Arthropoda > Arachnida > Araneae > Araneidae > Argiope > Argiope argentata. The sequence continues at coordinate 6,000,166 of JAOUZG010041316.1, read as the reverse complement.
TCATATAGAAATTTAAATTAAAAATAATATTTCAATCGCAGAAAAATGTTAGTGGAACTAGTACATTTAAAATACATTATTTTAGTTTTGAAACATATTTAAAAACCATTTGTGAATAAGTATTTTCTGAAAACCTAAATGAAAAAAATGAAGCTTGTGTATAATTAATTCATTATATTTCAATTAATTTTTACATTTGATTGATTATGACCTTCGTCTTTCTTTGAAGACCATGTTTGCATAATTTTATTCCAGATATATATAATCCATACTAATTTTGAATTGAAAGCAGGTTGCAGAATCGTGCTCCCAAATCATGGAGGAAACACATTATTTACTTTTTCATTTCGTTTTTTTTCCCAGCAGCTCGGCTCAAAACACACAAGAAGACAAAGAAGCATAAAAAACGACATCTGCTCTGATATACTATGATATGCTCATAAATCACAAGCGAGTAGATTTTCGAGAGGAATTCTTATAGGTATTGACCTTATGTTGACCTTCAGGCAAGGGAAACGCAGGATGCTTTCAAAAGAATCTATTTATATAAGTAATTTATTATCCATCCACTGAGCACGTAGAGTAATGAATGGCGCATTATTTTTATAATACTTCATTTGATTTATTAAATAGCAAAAATGGAATGGATCAGGAAATAATGAAACATTTTAGAACAAAGTTACTTTGAACTAAATGAAGAAAAAATCATGGAAATTAATTACAATTGAAATTATAGTTTAAAATATCATTATATTTATATATTCATTTATGCGTATTCGCCGAAAACTAAAGGTGGTTTTGAAGACATAGATGTAACTTTGAATGTTTAAGTTCATTTTATTCCATCACGGAAAGCACTCATTATGTACAATCAGAAAAGACGAGCCAAACACAGAGCGCTACAAAATACAAAAAAGGAGGAAAAGCACATGAAACTTTTATTCTGTGCATATAAACTGTTAAGATTTTAATAAAGATTTTTGAAGCATGTCAATCACATGTACACCTCGTGTAAGTGAATCATAGAGATCTTTTAAAGGAATGTGCTTCGATTGCCAATTGTTATCCCGTAAAAAGTTAATATTTTTAAAAATATTAACTTAAAAAATAAAAAATAATAAATAAAATAATAATAAAGATATAAGAAAATAAGATAATATTTTTAGTACGAAATAAGTTAATAAATAAGAAAATAAGATAATATTTTTAG
>JAOUZG010041316.1:5921500-5933050 GCA_026289955.1 Argiope argentata | reverse complement strand
TGTATTAATGATTAGATAATTAGATTCCTTATTTCATATTTATTTAAAGATATACAATTCAGAATTACCGAGTTATACATTTCAAATTCCAAAGGCTTTCAAACAAGTTAAATCGAAATCTTTACCATTACAGATTAAAGAATTCAACACCGCCTGCAGATAAATAAATTTAATAAATTTAATTTTTCAACAACGTTTTTTTTAAAGAAGAGAATGATATATATAAATAAATCAGAAATTTGAAGAATGGGGCCATTTAAAAAAGTTTTTCTCAAGGGAATTAAATATATTTAATTAAATTAATTATTCTATATATTGCCTTTCTCCAAGGAATAACTTTTATTAACTAATTTTTAAAAAACGAACATATTGCTTTCTTTATACGAAATTCTTTACAATAATAATTTACTTACAATTATTTTTATTTCCCCCATGCTTCAACAAAAAGTAAAACGTTTTGTGATAGTTGTCAATGTTTGGGTTTTTGATGCCAATCTACCTTTTTGAACACCTTATGCAGCTGATTTGGTCATTTTTTTATGATTCCTTTCGTAGTAAGATAAATGTGATAGATCTTTTCACTTTCTCGTTTAGGAAACATAGAGCAAATAAAGTAATCATAAAAAATGAACTTTTGAATTTTTAGAATTTTTTATCTTTCCGAGTTAGAATATCATATTTTTAGGAAATGTCTGTCTGTTTGTCTGTGACAAAGATAACTTAGAAACGCTTTGATCTAGACAGAATAAATTTGACAAACCGTCTTTATATAAAAATAAATCAAATTTTTATTAAATTTTGATTAACACCCACTCATTCGAAGTTTATTTGCCCCATTTTCAGAATATATGTTAGCATTAAAAGTATTAAAAACTTTTAAATTTTAAGTAATAATAAATGCATCTACAATAAAAGTTGTTTAAACAATTCAGCTCCAAGTCCCAAAATTCCAAGTCCCAAATATTGCTTAAAAATTAGGGAATGGAGTATTACTTTTATGACATTTATGTACTACTTCATTTCCTGAAGTATGAAAGTTATAATATAAAGTAATATATATACATAAAAAATATTTTAGGTATTAAAGTTCAAGTAATACTTTAAGGTTTTTATATTGTGCACATTTTAAAAATGCGGCTTATTCATTATACAACATTTGAATTATTCATTATGTATAAGAATGCAAATTTCAAATAATAATGATGCTTTTTACTTAATAATAGTATGAAAATATCATGTCTTTTACTTGCTAAACACCTCACTTTTACTATAAAAAAATCTTTAAACACTTGAGCCCTTTCAGCTCCCTGTGACATAATGCTTTTAATATTGCACAAAAATTAGCAAATGAAGTACTATAGAAAAAAATTAGACTTAATTTAACCAATTTCTTATCAATGGTATATTTATCAATAGTCGCCGGCTTGCCTGCACAGAGGTAGCGCGTCTTCCTCGTGTTTGTGAATTCCGGTTCGGGCATGATTGTTTTCTGTGTGCTATCTGTGAGATGTGTGAATGTGCCTCCCCCCCTATAAAAAGGGGCTATGCAAGTGAGTGGGTGGGTGTTTCATCCTCACATGATCTTGAAGTCAGACTTCTGGCCTCGGGTGCTCAGGGGTCCAAACCCTAAGAAGCTACTACACCCCTCTTTCCGTGGTAAAAAGTTGACACGACATCATCATTTATATCTAATCTTTTTCAAATTTTAGACAATCGAAATATAAAAATTGAATTTCAGAATATTGAAAGGTATCTTGTTTTAACACATTTCAAGATTCTGTTTTATCGATTCAGTGATTGCAAATTCTTAACAATGAAAGCAAACAAGTATTTTCTACAATTACTTGCAAAATATTTGGGTTGTGGGAATAAAAATTCCAGAATCTTCAATTAGGAGCGAATGATGTTCGCCATAGGAACCTGCGACGCTTGGGCCACTAGCCGAATAACATGATAACTACACCAAAAGCCGACTTCGTTATCGTAGATGTAATCTGGCAGATAAGGCTAACACCACAGTATTCCCCCACCAGTGAGTCGGACGAGAGACGAACGATTTTGAAAGAGCCAAGTGTATGAGTTCGTTGGTGCGTCGAGTGAGCAACGGCTTTGTTGTCTGGTAGATGGCGCCACGACAGATCAGAAAGTTACGATTATCAAGGTCACCAATGTCGCGATTGAAGGTTGAGATACGAACCCGCGACACCTACGGCCGGTAGCCAAGTAATATGACCACTACACCAAAAGTCGACTTCGGTATCGTAGATGTTATCTGACTTATAAGGCTAGCGAAAATCCACTCAGGACCATGATCACGTATACATGATCACGCCAGTCTCTCTCTATGGGCCACGGTATCTAATATGCGAATCATTTTTCCATCTCTATGGGCTCATAATCATGCCTGCTCGATTTCTGTTTGGAAAGTTTTATTTAAATGTTTAAACAAAACTAGATGGTGTTTGAAGTTCCTTATAACTTTGGAGTATATCTCACATAGATTTGACCTGCAATATGCGTTTCCGTTTCTGACCCCCTTTTTTTCCAATTGCTACTATTAGTTCACATTCTCCCTATTTAAATTTATATTTATTGTTACAATTTTCAATCGTTAAGGGTACAATAGACGATGAAAATGTAAAAAATCGATGAAATTTGCTATATTTTTATTTTGATCTTTTATGTATATTTAAACTGTAAGTTATCGTTTGGAAAAAATTATTTTGATATCTTAATTAGTTTGCTCAATATCACCGTTTTGTTATTGTTATTAGGATGCCACGCCCACTTGTTTTCATTTGGACAGCTGCTGTAAAAAAAATTTCGTTTTCTTCCAAGCACTCTAGTGTATCTAATTTTTAATTCTGACTTTATGCTGTTGTTTTTGTTTTGGCAGATGTTAAAAACTTCTACTTTTTCTTTCTTTTATTGTTTAATTTGGTTTGTTTATTCGTTCGTCGTATATTTCATATTCGAATTGCTTGTTTTAGTTTCTTTGAAATTAGATACAAAAGCAGTTCTATTCATGGTTAAAATTAAAATTTACTCTATTTTTAATTATCTTTTTTTGTTTTTGTTTTTCTAAATGTTGTTTTAAAAAGAATTTAATCAGTTTTCACTTCCAAAAGCCTAATAGGTCGTCCAAATAAAAGCAGACAAAGTTTGAAAATGATAAGATATGATGGACAAAGAAATCATTTGATTCATAACCAAGCAATTCTAATGACATTTTGGAAGTTTCTACCAAATGCAATGAACCTGAAATATTGATTTCATCATCTTAAAATTGTGTATAATAGTTACATTGTTCTGTGCAAACACTTTAGTATTCTTTTTTGAAGAATATTCTTTGTCATGAATTTCAGGAAAAATTTCTTCAAATAATTTAAGCAAATTTTTTTTGTTTATTCTTCAAAAATGTGTCTATCCTGTGCTAAATATGGTAAAGAATTTGGTTCTGTATTTAGGGAGGAACTTACAGAAAAAAATCTTTGAAGTGAACAACAAAGTTCTAAAGCCCTTCTTTTCTCGACAAAGAAAATATATCAAAATTTGATTGCTGATTTATAATAACTCAGAAAAAAATAGTTAATCATATAAAATAAATTGTATCTTATAAGCATGTATCATATTGTCATCATATAATAACAATAAAATGAAAAAAAAAATTCAAAAAATCAGCACATGCCAAATTAGAAGAAAAACATGAGGATATAATTTATGCAGCAGGTGTATTTTGATTTGCTTCAAAATTTGTATGTTTATGGCTGTATATATAGTTTAAAAAAGTTATATGAATATAAATTAATCTTTATGGCTTATTAAATGTTATTAAACAAGTCTAATTTTTATTTGAACTTTTTTAATTGAAAAAAAGGAGTTGACTTTGCTACAACAGAAGTATTTACTTTATATGTTTTGTGGATTCTTACAAATATATTATAAATCTATGGATGTATATATTGCAAAAAATAAACAATTTTTTTATAAACATAAATATTTAACATATTTAAGTTGTTTCAATTCGGTTTCTGGTCTGTAGAAACCATTGAAATGTATTTTTAGCTTTTTCTCAAAATGAAATTTTATGATGCTGTCCAAATTTTCAAATACTCCATGCGTATTATATTTTTAGTTACAGCTCTGAAACTTTTATCTTATGCTGTATGAACATATGATAATATAATTTTGCATTTTAAGATAAATTATGTGAGATATATTTTTTATTGAAGCTCTCAAGTAATATTATTGCATTGATTTTTTAAAAATTTTGAAACAAAGTCAATAATTCCAAGTTTTAAAAGAAAAATCATATTTTGAATTAATTTAAACATGCAAAATATTTTGTAGAATTAAAATATGTATCTGAAAACACTGAAATAGTTCATTTATGTTCTATTTTTATGCGCATGGAACAATTTGAAATTCTACAATATTTTCATTTTTTTAAAAAGTTTTTCTAACGAAATTAAAAAGTTATCAATAAATTTCGATGAAATTTTTATTGATGCATTAGATTGATAAAATGCATTTACCATGAAAATTTCAAAACAATACCTCAAAAATTGAGAAATTTTGGCTTCAACGTCCATTGTACCCTTAATAAAATACTTTTTATTCATCCACTCGAGTTCAAATACGTTTTTTAAAGCTTGTACTGGATGACAATCGATGCTAATACAGTTTTTTCAAATATTAATTCTTTAATTAAATGTGATTAATTTCTAATACTTTAAATAATGTTTTAGCAGTTATTAATGGAAATTGAAGTCTACAGGCAGTAGCTCAATCGGTAAAAATACTAGGACTTCAGTAATTTTCACTTGAAGGTGAAGAATGCGAGTTCAATCCTTGCGAAAATCAATAATTTTTTGATAAATTTTTGCTTTAAGTATAGGTTTTATCTAAATGATTTTCGAGAACGATTTAGCAGTTTTGGCTTAGTGGTTTGAATGAAAAATGGTACTTATGGCACTTGCCATGGACAAGCAAAGCTGATATATCAGCAGGTTTTAAGTTGATAACGACATTCGTCTCTTGTTTCAAGTACCACCAACTAGACTCAAGAGTACAACTTTAGTTACACACTCATCTCAGTCGCTTGCGAAGGCCCTTTTTACAAGGGCCCACAGTCATACATCTCACAGAAAGCACACATACACACATGAACTCACAGAACACGAGGAAGACGCTCTACCTCTGTGCCAGAAAGCCTGCTAGCAAGTAGTAGAATATTAAAAACGTCAATTATGAAACTAAAATCATGACATCAAAGTGGAGATTTTATATATTTTAAATTTATTTATTTATTTTGTAAAATTATTCTTAGGAAAATTACATGGGCCCCTGGTGATGCTCCGTTTTGGAGCGTTCGGTCATGTTACAGAGCTTCATTCTCTCCCCCCCCACTGGTCCTGAAGGGTTTAATAAAGTATATTACTAAATGTAAATTTAGTTATTTTAAACTATAAGGTATATTACTAAATACAAGTTTAGTTATTTTAAATTCTAAATTATATTACTAAATGTTAATGTACTTATTTTAAATTTCTGATTGATGAATTTTTATGAAGTACTTCAAATGCCAATTAACAATGTATTGCGAATAATTTTTAAATTTAATTCTGAATTTATCATTACAATTTTTATAGCTTTTTATATGTAAAGCTTTTATGTACTAAAATATTTCTATGTCTTATCACTTTAGTGAAATCAAATCTGTTATAATGAATTAAAGTCCTTTTAGATTCCTGATTATGATGAAAGGAGTTATTAATTACAACGAATTCCTTTTAAATGATAGTAAGAAAAGACCTTTAATATCGTTAATTAGATTATGTCATCAATTAAGGATATTACTGCAAATTACTGCATTATTACTGAATTTTCTCATTTTCCATGTTAATTAAAACCCTTTTAATTACAATTAATTATTTCATTAATGTGTTTATTATTCATAAAATTCCCTCATGCTTATGCCAAAGGGAGAGATGAATATTTCAAATAAATTATTCCTTGGCAAATTAATTTTAATTCCCAAGGATTTTAACAATAGCCACCGAAGAATATCCTAGGGCATTTCCAGTCATCATTCCGACAAATTTATGTTTCATGAGGATATAGTGAAATTACAAGATCAATAAAGTATTGGCTGAAATCAACTTTTCAGACGATAATAAACATCATTACGAACAATTTAAAAATTGACTTAGACCTCTTTTCCTGAAGTTTATGTTAATTAATGGTAACTGACTTGAAGAGGGACAGCTATTTTTTTATTTGATTAATTAAAGACTAAGGATTTTTTAGGGCTTTGTTCTTTTTGAGTGACAGTTAGAGCTTATTATGAAAAACACACATATGCTTTGTTTTGTTATTTTTATTTTAATTGACGCTGTTTTTAATTAATTATAATGGCGGGAAAAAATGCTAGTTTTTTTTTAATCAAAAGTATCTTTTTTATTAATTCTGTCATGAATTCATGTTTAAAAAATCCCTGTGGATTTTAGACATAAGTGACTGACATGATGTCAAATATTTTTGTCATTTAATTTTAGAAAATGGTTATTAATTATGTGAAAATACATGTTAAAATAGAGATTTCTATTATTTAGAAATTAAACTTTATCAAATATTTTGGCACATTAAAAGAATAAAGTCGGTTGTGTATGAAATATTAATTTAATTGGATGATTTTTATAAAAAAAAAACCTTTTAAGAAGTACCCTACTGCCTTTTATAAATAAATAGGAAATAATAAAACAAGAAACTGAGTAACAATATTTAAACTGGTACTTTTTCGTTAACTGGGCACCAGCAAAAATTGGCCAAAGAAATTGTTGGAATTATACATTATCTAGTGATTTTTCACTTTAACATCGCAGTAAGAAATTGGGGGGAATTCTACATTATTTGACACTTTTTCACTGGCGCCCGGCTAACGGAAAAGTACCTTAATTTTTTTGCTTTTATAATTTTGAAGTTATTAAATAGTACAACTTTAATTGTGAAATTAGTATAAATACATTATTATACTAGTTTTTGTAAATAAAAAAATAGAATTTGGTAATTTAACTTTATTTTGTTTTTATCATATAGCAATTAACTATATTTTTGACCTTATATCTAGATTGTAATTGAAATTGTGTAATACTAAATAAAGATTAAAATGAAATCTGTTGTGCATATTTCAATGTATCATTTGAGAACATCATTTCTTGAACGGCCAAGCACCACGTGCTCGTGCAAGTTAAATTATATTTTCATTCATTTTCATTGTTTCATTGAATGAGTCACTTTAATATTTCAAACAATCCAAAAAACTTTGTCTCGCATTTATTGTTTAAAAAATACAGCAATTCCTATTTATTTCATTTCATATAAGCACGTGCTCAAAATGACAGTTTTAAAGTTTTACCTTACTTTTTTTAAGAAATTATCTTACTTTTTTTAAATCAGAACTTTTGTAAATTCAATGGGAAAGCGTTATAAAAAATTGATATTTGGAGATGTTCGTGCAGATAATAAAATTTTTATTTTTCACCTACGGATTTTTGTTGACGCCGAAAACCTCATCCCCAAAGCAATATCATGTTCTGACATAATAATAATAAGATTTTGTTTTCCCATTTGCTACAATTATATTTCTTTTAACGATGCATGTATGATGTAATTGAATATGATTTTTGTCCTTTTAAATCCATTCAAAAGAGGATTTGTCACCTATAATATTATATGTTTTTCAATTTTTTATTATCAACAATTCTATTCTTCGTCATTATATTTATAGAAAGCAGAAGAGATAGTAAAATCCTTAAGGCGGTTATACAGAAATATTTTTATGCTGGAAATGTTACGAGATCCTAGTAATTTACAGTCATGAAAGATGATTTCCTTATACAACATAGATAGCAATACAAAGATTAGAGGTTTAAAAACCGTCTTCGAAAGAACTGCTATTATTTTAAAGTTAAAAATCTGGCTGATATCGTATTTTAATAAGATTTCATTCTTAATGGGGAAGTATGGGAATATTGCCGTATGGGAACCAGCTGGAAAAATTCTGGATGGGATTATAAGATTTAATTTTCAATTTGATCGCCAGATTACAATACAAATTACACTTGAAGGATTACGATCCTAGTAATTTACAGCTTTAGCTCATGAAAGATGATTTTTTTTGTATAACATATATAGCAATCCCAGACAGAGGTCTAAAAAACTTCTGAAGAACTGGTTACATCTTTAAGATAAAAACATCTCTGAGATCACTTTTAATAAAATTCCCTTCTTCCATGGGAAAGTATGGGAATATTACTGTATGGGAACTAACGGGAAAAATTCTTTTTATTTCTTATTCATTATTATATTTCAAGATTTTATTGACAATTTTATTTCCAGATTACAATACTAAGCGCACTTGAAGGATTACGATCCTAGTAATTTACAGCTATAGCTCATGAAAGATGAATTGTTTTATATGACATATACTATAGCAATCCCAGACAAAGGTCTAAATTACCTAAAGAACTGGGTAAATCTTTAAGTTAAAAATATCTCTGATGTCGCATTTTAATAAGATTTCATTCTTCCATGGGAAAGTATGGGAATATTACCATATGGGAACCAGCTGGGAACATTCTGCATGGGATTATAAGATTTTATTTAATATTTGATCAAATTACAATACAAAACGCACTTGAAGGATTACGATCCTAGTAATTTACAGCTATTGCTCATGAAAGATGGATTTTTTATATAACACTAGCCGCCTTTGGCGACCAGTCGGTTCGCCAATAATAATGCCAACTAAAGGGTTAAATCAATTTTTTTATATATAACTTGGTCTCGTAATAAGTTTTTCAGCAAAATATTTTCAAGCTTCGAATTTCGATAATCATGTAATCCACTTATACTATTATATAGGCCTTAAGCAGTCCTATCTTTGAACTCAGCATCTCTCTCTGATTTTCTATCAGTGCAGGTAAAATTCAGTTTTAAATTAAAGTGGAAATCATTGAAGCGCACTTCATATAAAGAAATTTTTACTCAATTCAAGCATGCCTTTAAATAAAACTAAGAACTGAAAGCATAATAGTCCGACATTGAAGTTTTATGTTCAATACAGAAATTGAAACCTAATAATTTTTTTTTAATTTATAAGATCTCAAGGAATTATTTAGCAAAATTTCACCGGTTAATTGAAACCTTCAGTTTTTAATTTTATTTTTAGATGTATGTAAATGCTCTCAATAATAACATTTTTTTAGGTTTATAAACATATATAAAAAAATCATGGTTTAAATTCATTTGGTCTTATAGATTCATATTTGTAAAATCTTCTCAATATTTCAACTTCTAAATAAATAAATAAGCATTTCTATCTTCTTCAAATCTGGCTGATTTATTCAGTTCTGAATATTGCAAGTTTAGAACAATCATCATTTTCATAATGTAGGCCAATTATTTTAGAGTAACCCTGATTGGCTTCTTTGATATCTTGATAAAGTGATCTAAAATCGCCAGTTTATATCGAATAGTTATATTGAAATTTTCATAGATCGATCAGCTTTGATGATTGATTTAGTTGATTGGAGTGAAATTTTTTTAGCTTTATCATGATGCAAAATCATGATGTAATTTGGTTAAATAAAATTGTTTAATTGGATTAGTAGTATATGTATAGTAAAATATCATAGAAAACGTTTCCATCCATTTATTGTCCAAAAATATCATGATTCATATTTGTTTCATTTTATACAGACAGGTGCCGAAAATGACATTTTTATATGTTTAATTTGGAATGATAGTTAATTTATTTTTTCTCATTTGAGAAGATGATATTGTTTTGGTTGGGAAGTTTTGATGTCTCCGAAATATGCGGGTAAAAATAGTTTTATATGCTTTTACAAATTTTGCATTATTAATTATTACGTATGCTTGTTTGAAAGAAGATGCATTTTCAAATAGCTGACCTGCTTTTACCAGTATAGCTTTAATATTACGTATGCTTCGTTGAAAGCAGTTGCGTTTTTATTTCGCATGATTCATTAAAATGCGAAGATAAATTACAATCACGAAGGCGAATTCTTTGATTTGCACAAAATATCTTCTTCACATAAGTAAAAGTAACAATTCAAAACATGTCTTATTGTTTTAAAAATTAAAAAAAAAAGAATGCAAAAATATTTTACTACTACTGATTATCAATTGCTTTTTGTTCGTCGTTTTTTTTTTGAAATGACGTCACTTTCGAAATTCGTTTAAGATTTCTTGCCTTTAAATAATTAATTTCGCTCACAGAAGATTATCGTTTGGTGCTTTTCTAAAAATTCTTTCAGTTTTAACTGTCACACTTTTGTAATATATTTTTACTTTGTATTTTTATTTATTTTAATTCTTTAATTGAATTAATAATTTTGATATTGCAAACGATCAAGAAAAATTTACTCTTGCATTTATTGTTTAAATAATATCACATTTCCTATTTATTTCATTTCATATAATCACGTTTTTTTTTGGTAGTAATTAACTTTTTTTAATCAGAATTTCTGAAAATGTGATGGCAACATTTATTAAAAGCTGATTTTTTTAGATCCTCGAGGAGATAACATTTTATTTTTATTTTATGCGAAATAAATTGTTGAAAAAAAACGATCAAATTAAATGTTTAAATATTCATTAAAAATAGAGTTTTAATTCGTAGGTCAAAACTCTAGCATCATTGAAAAGCTAATTTTTTTGGCTTTATCATGATGCAAAAATCAATTTTGTGCTGTAATATTTTCGGAAGTTATAGCGAAAAAACGTCAAAATTTGGCTTATTTTTTAATTAATTAAAATGCTAATTAAAAATTCGAAAAAAGGGCTCCGAGGTGCACATTCCCGGTACCCAAGTTATGCATATACCAAATTTGGTAGCTGTAGGTCAAACGGTCTGGCCTGTACATCGCCAACACACACACACACACACACACATTGTGCTTTATTATAAGTAAAGATAACTAGTAATCGTAGATAGAGGTCTAAAAAAACCTCTAAAGGACTGGTTACATCTTTTAGTTAAAAATGTCTCTGAGATCGCATTTTAATAAAATTCCATGGGAAAGTATGGGAATATTGCCATATGGGAACCATCATAGAAAGTTCTGGAGATACTTTATATTTATGGTTAAGTTTTCGACATTAGAGTGAAATCAAGTGTTTAAATACTTAACGAAATAAATAAGCTTTGAATTTTATTGCAACATTGAATCTAGTATTCAAAATAATTCAACAATTTCTAAAAAGTTATCAAAAATTGAAAATAAAATAGCAAGACTATAAAATTAATATCACTGAAGACACAATAATTCGAACTTGTTCGTCTCAAAGTAGTCATTGGCTATATAATTTTTGGAAGTCCTCGTGTAAAAACTTTGAAATCACTACAATTGTAAATATTTTTCCAAATCATTAATTAATTAATTAATTCTAATTGTTAATTCTAAAAATTAAATTCAATTATTCTATTAATTCTAATTATTATTTCTAAAAAATGACTCAGAGGTG
>JAOUZG010041316.1:5910423-5921490 GCA_026289955.1 Argiope argentata | reverse complement strand
TAGAAAACTATCTGGCTTATACAGGGTCAACACGCAGAAACATACACCCATACATTCTTTTTTATTAGTAGTAAATATAAATTAGCAAAATCACTTCAAAATTAGTTAAGTACAAAATAAAGAGAACATAAATTAAGGAAGCAAGTAGAATGTAACTTCATTTTTCTTCTATTGAGGTACAAAAAAATTAAAAGTTTTGTTTCAGAATGGAATTTTCTTATTTTCTTTATAGAAGCTTTGCTTAACCTTAGAGCAATTACTATATATTGATTCCTTCCTACCTAGTTTAAAAAGCAATGGAATATTTTTGACAGAATTTAATAATAAAAAGAATTTTACATACAGTTGACGAGATAATAATTTTTTATCTAATCAATGAAAAGTCAGTTTTAATTACTATTTAATTTTATATAGTAAAACAAAAACACTTAATAATTTCCAGTCTAAAAAAATTTCTTACAGTTTACATGAGTTATTTTACAAGTATCAAGCAAGAAATATAAAAATAATTATTAGCGTTAAAAATGTTATATTGGACATTATAATTACTGCCAATTCGGACTATTAAAAATAAATTTAAAATAAAGATTTTTTTATTTACTGCTCTTGTATTATATCTTAATTACTGTTGATATCCATATTAATCGATTAAACTATAAAATATATTCTTATTTCATGTATTTTAATTAAATTTTTTATGCTTGACATCAATTAAAATATGTCTCGAGGGCTTATAAGACAAGATGGATGGTTAAAACAAAATAAAAATATTCATAGAAGCAGGGAATAGCTATTAAAACTGTCTGATTATGAGTATTATATGCATTTTTATTGGAATGATTTATGGCTTGAAATTTATCTTTTTTTTCGTCTGACAATGATTCATACATGCTATTACCGTAAAGTTTGAAAGAGACGTTATTTTTTTTTTCTATTTGCTTCATAAGATTGTTTTGTTTCCGCATTTTTTTTTCTTTTTTTGGCGTAATTGCCTTGTTAAGTTTGCTTTAGATTTCGGATCAAGAAAGAGAATAAATCTTGGGATATATCAAATGAATCAAATTTACGTATGTCCTAAGAACTTTAAACTTTTCTTAATAAACATTAAAGTTTCTTATTCAATAAAATATTATTTATATATTGTAAATGTGATTTCTTAGGAAGTAATAGTAAAAATTATCGTAAAATAATTCATAATATTATTGATGTAAAATCATTCTGCTTGGAAAGTCATTCAGAGAATAATAAAATAATTAAATAATAGTTAAGATATTTTAGAAATATGTATTAAAGATTTCATTTACATTTGAAATTTTTATTTTTATTTTTACGCTTTTTTTGTTAAAATTTAATTTTCTAAATATAAAACTTTTTCTAACTTTATATTATATCTAACATTAAGTAAATTAATTAATTTTTTTATAAATGGTTTGGTCATATTCTCCATAATTCTGAAAAAATATCTTACAACTTCAACCCTTCATTTAATATATAGTATTTAATGATAACTTTTATCAAATTTTATTTTTAAAAAAAACACTTTATATAAAAAATATTATTTTTCAGGAACTTTTAAATGAAGTAAATATTTTTTACACAATTTATTTTATATAACAAAAACTATTTGTCGCAAAATATTTAACATAATATATATTATTTTTCATAAATTTTTTCCAGTAAATATTTAATTCACTTACTTAAAATGAAGTAAATCAATACCTTATTAATTTAAAATAGTCTATATCGAGTTCATTTTTATACATTATGGCTTAAATGAAATATTTAAATGATTTTTTTATGATTGAATAATGCCTCTCCATTATAAATTTTATGCATAAAAATTTGATCATGAAAAGCAAATGAAATTTTGGCCTTCTTCAGAAAAGCTCTTACATTAAAATAAACATATAAATAAAAGGGAATAAATTAATACATTTAGTTATCTTAGTATTTTAATATTTTGTAGCATTTTCTGCTGATTTTGTTCTCGATCATTTGAATGAATGAATGTCAAAGCATCATTATTAAATTGCAAATGAACGTTACTTAATAAAAAAAAAACTATCATTCTTTTGTTCTATATATAGGTCTTCCTACAATCAAATCTTGCAATCATTTGCATAAAATATTAAATAACCTTTAAATTATATAAGATTAATTAATTTCTACGGTTCCATGAATGAAAAGCACTACTTTTTTTGTATCCTCGTAAAACGCAATAGTGTTTCTATTCAAATCCCTTCTATTCCCTTTATATTTAATAAGATAGTACACAGAACTTTTTCTATTCTATTCCCTTTATATTTAATAAGAATGATGACGAGAATAATATGTACTGATAAATAAGTGCAGGAATAAAGTACAAAGATTATGATGATGTTCTCGTGTCTGCTTTTCAACGACTGCAGTAGCTACTGAGGGTATAAGTCCCTGAGCACCCGAAAGCAGAAGTCTGACTTCTAGCTTATATGAGGATGGCACACACACATTTGCTTGCACAGCCCCTTTTTGTAGGGGAGGGCACATTCATTAAACTCCCAGATAGTACACAGAACAGCCCTTCTCTAAATGGGATTCGAACCCGGGAAACTCAAATCACAAGGGAGATGCGCATCACAAGCATAAAGATAAAAAAATCAATTAATTTGTTAATTCTTTTTTTAAAGCATATCAATTCTGATACTAAAATTAAGATTTATTTTGAACGATTAGATCATGTGATTTTATATTTTTAATCAACAAAAAAAATCTTTAAAGAAAGAGAAATTAAAAAAAAAATGCTTAATTTTCCACAAAAAAAAATCATTTCAAAGAAAATTCCTTTTGCATTTTGTCAAGCAGCAAGGATTCAGCCTAGAATTTGGAAAGTTGAGGTTCAACTTCTGTTTTTCCAAAAATTTTCCGAGTCATTTCCTTTCCAATGTTTGATCCATTGCTAGTTGTAGCTAGTGAAGGTCGCGGTACGAACCTGCGACGCTTGAGCCAGTAGCCGAGCGATATACCGTTCGAGCAAAAGGGACCCTTCAGCTCGAAGGATATTATGACTTAATCCGGGTACTACCATTATAAAGCAAAGTCTTTGACATGACTTGTTAACATCCAGAAAAATGAATAAGCTGATCTTGTTTTTCTCGGTTTTCTGTCAAAATCCCAATCAGATCGTTCGGACAAAATGCATCTGTGTGCAACAATTGACAAGTTCATTTTACTGTCTTTTATATCTTAATTGGATGTCCAGTTTTTATTTACTATCATGCTCAATGTTTTAATTCATCTTTTCCAACATTACAAAACTTGATGAGTGAAATGTACCACATAATATTTTTAAATTCTTAAAAGCTAATGGCTTTCTTCTTTGCATATAGCTTTCTTTTATTATTCTGTTTGTGTTGAACATTCTTTTCCTGTTATTTTACATGCAATCATTGTTTCAAATTCTCATGAACCACAGTTCTAAATTTTAAGACGTTAAAATAATTTTTACATCATACTTTTGTAATTTTATTTTCACATAACATTGCTAATTTAATAAATTTGATCCTTAAAATGCATTTTATATTACCCTTTGATTGGCACAGTGTAGCCAAATATGACTCTTTTGCCAATAAATCACACAAAACCAAACCAAACAAACGATTCAGATCTTCAGTTAGTTGGAGTAGTCATAGTATGAAAGATAATATTTTTCTAGAAGATATTAGATCTGAGAAGGGATGAATTGTTGAAATCTTAAACTGCAGGGGTTAGAAGTAATATAGCCACCTCTATCGTCATGAAAGTTTTGTTCCTAATATACATTTGAAGAATTATTAATTTTGTTTATTCGATTAATGAATGGTACGAAAAGTTTGATTCTATTCATAGAAGAATGACAGAGAATAAAAAATGCCCTAAAATTATAGTCTTAAATATTCCTTTTCTAGTCAAGTAATTGATAAATAATAGATTAATAAAAAGACAGTTTGGAATGAAATATTTTTGGCCTGAAACGTCTCATTCAGTTTTTGAATATAAAATAAAGACTCATACTCAATTATTAACTATTTATAACTAATTAAAAATTAAGCGCGGAATCTTCAGTGAATGCATGTAATTTCTCATATTATATGTATCATTTCACTATTTTTGACGAAAACTAAATAAAAAATATGTGACTTCGTATTTGATTTCTCAAAAGTTGAAGTATTGGTGAACATTTCAGCTCTTGAGAAATCATGTTTTTCTTTAAATTAAATTTGGAATTCATATTTTACCTTGCTACAACTAGTTCAACTGAATTTAGACGACCAGGGACCTTTAAAATAACTGTTTGCAATTTTCCTCTTAGTAATTTGAAATTTTACAGGCATTAAGAGTAACACTATAGGAGATGACACACAAAATTTTAAAGCATTATGTTAATTTATTTATGAGTTGGGGAGGTTAATACAATATAATATTAACGATAAATAACATTAATGAAAAATGTTCCAGGCGCTCCAAATTAGTTCGAAAATGCTCCAATTTTTCTTATTACTTACTCTAAACCTATTGAAACAAAAAATGGATTAATCTTGAAGATTGAATATGAAGTATCAAAATTAACAACTTCAGAGTACTACTTAAAAAAATTAGTTTTGAGTTATTCTTATTTGAGTTATTATTGTAGTTTATTCTTTACTGCAATCATTAAGGGTTTAAATGTCTTGTTTTTGGTTTTCTTAATGATGCACGCTATGAGTACTCAATTGTTTTGCTGATAATTGATATTATCCAACACATTGCCTTGAGAAATCTGCCATGAAACGTTTCTTACTTCTCCAGTTGATAATTGTCACTGTTTCTCTTTTGATATTGTTTATACATGGTGCATGGCTCCAAGCGACCTATTGTTTTGTGGATAGGTGATATTTCAACTGTTAATTTATTTTGCTTTTGTTAACTATTTTTCATTCTCTCTATATTTTTTTAATCTGTGTTCACGTTTTGAGAAATAAGTAAGAATTTGAATTTTTCTGAAGTGAAATTTTCATCATCACAATTGTCAGTATTATAATTTCACACCGAATATTTCAAGATAATTCCAAATCAAATGAACATTCATATGCAGCTCTGCTCACTGAATTATTGTCTGCGGAGTTGCTGCTCAGATATTACAGATGAAATAGCGGTAATTTTCTGTGTTTTGGGGAAATCCCCCCTTCAATTTATCAATTACATTTAGTGGGTGAACCTTTTCAAAAATTTAAAGTCGATGTATTAGAAATATATAAATTATTTAATGAACTTATTACTTTCAATAAAAAACGAATAATGATACTCAATAGAAATAAATTTGAAATTAGCTTTAATTAAGTAATAAAAATATAATATTTTTTTATTTTTAAATTTCGTTTGATTTTTCTCACTAAAACTTATGAAAAAATACCAACAATAATAACAAATCCCAAATAGTTAAATAAATATGTTTCAATGCAATTTAAGTTATTTCAATTTTTTCACAACACAGCTTTTCTACTAACATTTAAAAAAAGTAGGAACCAAAAGATTTTTTGATACTTAATTCAACAAACTGGTTTTCGAGTGTTAAATCCTCATGTAAATTCCAAAGAGCAGAATATTTAATGAAATTCTACTTGTTACTTGTGTTCACATAAACGAAACTTGATTGAATTCTCAAAAACAAATCTTCGTGTCCGTCCAAGATGGACTTCATAAATATTCAAGTCGCATAAACTGCTGATTTATAGCTATTTCATTTTATATGGAAATTTCAAATCAGATTTCACCATTAACAATTTCTGAAACATTGATCAGGAGTTCAGTTTTCGGACAAACTCTTTAAGTATAATGATAATTCTAGATTGATGATTTTTACTGGAATTCATATGAAATATTTGCATAAGAATCAGTATAATAAAAGGCATGTAGTTCTAATTATTCTTGCTTTGAGAAATGAAAAATATGTATTTATTTCATTCCATGCTTTTAAATTAATAAGGTATATTTTATTTATTTTAAAATTCATATAAAGGAATAAAACAAGCAATTTTAGAGACGCATGACAGAAATAAAAATATAAGTCGATTTTATATTTTGGAGAAAAAAGCTGCTTTATTAGACCAATCGATTTGTCAAAAAAATATTATTGATGTCAATGCTCCAGCTGAAATAAATAATTTATTTATTGTTTGATACATTTAAAGTTATTCGACAATCGAATACAATAAATTTTGCATTTTAAACGAAAAAAGTATATAAATAAATTTGTAACTTCAAGGTGATAAAGAATATTCAAAAGTCCCTCATAAGTTTAGGAAATGTATAAAAATATAAAATGTTACTTGTATATTTTTCAATTTCTAGTATTTATATTCTTAATTCAAAATTCTTCCAAGGCATTAGCAAACGATTTTAGAAATTGATAGTAGGTATACAAAAATAAAGATATTCTTTCTTTTAGAAAACGAACTGTTTATAAGAACAAAGGATTTTTTAATAATGTAATATTGATACCAAAGCCTCTGCTTAAATTAATAAAAATAATTATTCTATCGTTTACAGAAATTAAAAAGATTCTATTAAAGTAATAAAGATATATTTATTTTGTACCATCTTTAAATCCTTTCATTTCCGGCTTTATTTAAACACGTTTTGAATTAAATTTAATTGGGTATATTTCAAACACTGTTTAAAAAAATTTTTTTTTTTGGGGGGGGGGGTCAAGTTTAGACAAAAATATTTGGCGAATCAAATTTATTACTCAAAAAGTTTGATCAAATTTCTTGCGCACACTTTATTTTTATTTATTTATTAAACCCTTCAATTATTTTTTAATGTTCATGTACATAAATACTAAGTATTTATCTATCCAAATTAATTTATTAAACAATTTTCAAAGTATTTATCGTTATTTAATTATTTATTTTCTGAATTGATGAAATGATATATACTCTACTAGCTGTTTCTTTTTAAAGGTCGATACTTAAATTATATTTTATTGCAACAATTCAAAAAAGCATTAATTGTAATTTATACTGTTAAGTAATATTTATATATTTATTCGCAATTGAATACATTTCTCTAGACCATAATTTGTTTTCCATTAATTTTACAAACGAATGATTCTTACAAAAAAATGCCGCAATGCACATAAAAAACTTCTTAGATTTTAAATTCTAGCCAAATTTACAATTACACCGTCATGAAGCGTTTGAAAATTATGATAAATGAGCTGCTCTTGAAAAATATTAAACATAAAAATGTTACGAATTAGTAATTTTATCCAACATACTTTTTTTTATAATCCTTGGCAGCTATGGTAACTGTCAACTCCAATTTTCTGTAAAATGATTTCACTTTAGCGAGTCCAAAACAAATTCTGGAAAGTTTCCAAGCTTTTTTTTATACATTTTTTGTTATAATGGTCGCATACATTTAAGAAAATTATTGGCCACAGTTCTAATTTAGAAATCCTTTTATGGCCTTTAAAAAACTAGTAAAATGTGTCCCATGGGAAAAAGGTAAGGAAGTACATTAAAGCTCTACAAGTTTTGGTAAGAAATTCTAAAGGGAATAATTTATTTGCTTAAATTTTTTGCAAAGAAGGCAGTTAATTTATCAGATGTATTTATTTTTTAAAAAAAAACATCGTATAAAATAATTAGAAAAAAACATGGAACATTACATAATTTTTTCTGGACTCTTGTTATAATCAAGATCTTACATCTATATTTCTTGTTAATTTGTTTTATTTCTTGCTAAGTATTACATAGCACCACAATTTTGTTAAGTAGAAAATCGGAAATGAGTGAACATATTGTAAATAAAAGTGTATAAGAAATAGGATTAATGATTAAATAATTTTATTCATAAAAATAAACCTACAGTTAAAGATATTTAGTAGTACAAAATATTCTGCAGAATTATGTATTTCAAATTCAATTAGCTCATAGCAGAAGTAGGTTAAATTGAAGTTTTTATTTTATAAGAAATTAAAACACTTAAAGTAATCAATAAATAGATAAAAAATATCGAACTTTAATTTGCCAAAATTTTATATTGAATACAATAGTGATATTTTTTTGGTTCAACAGTTTGATTGATTAATTAAAAGAATTGATCGCAGAAAACAAAAGAAAAAATAACCTTGTATTCCTTAAGTATTTTTTCTTTTAATCCAAAAAAATAATTATCCATAATTTTTTTTAACGAATGTAGTGTTTACTTATAGGAGATTCTTTATTTCTATATTTCATTTGGAATCATCGTTATTTCTTTTAGACTTAAAAATGTCCTTCTATAAGAAATAAAACATTTTGTAAACATAATTAGTTTGTATTTTTTGGCATCTCTTTTCAAACAAATTATTCAACTGGTTTGAATTATCTTTTATAGTTCCATTATTAATATTAAAGTTCTAATATATTTTTTTCTTTCTTTCATATGAAGTATTTAGAAAGTATTGTAATCGTAAAAAAAACGAGATTTTAAGGAATCTCCATGTTTAAACATTTGTTAATTCGAAATACACATTTTTGGAATACTTCTGTATGTAATTCACCCATCTAGATCTTTGATAACTCAAATTCACTTTGATCCCGATGGATGAAGTTTGGTATATCATTTTAACGCTATCTCTGTCAATCTCTATTAAATTTTAAGCAAATTCAGTTCGGAGAAAGTTTATCTGTTTGGTTATTCAATTATACGATGCAAGGAATATCTACAAAATGAAGATTACTATCATTATAAATTTCGTTTTAAGGGTAAAATATTTGCATTGTAAAATCTTCCTATCAAATATAGATACTAATCTAAAAAGAGGTAGACTGGCTATCGGTATTTTTTTTCAGAAATATGTAAGCGGGAAAAATGTTAAGTCTTAAAAATATCAAACTTGGTACATAATTTCATAACTACAAGTGTAATTATCTGATAAATTTTTGTTTCAATTGATTGGGTAGAAGCACAGTTAAAACGCAATTTCGATTTTTGGATGCATCAAACAAACTGTATTCTAGGGATTAATCGCCAAAATACTCTCCAAAACACTTCACGCGCTAACTCTAACTCTAAGCATTTACAAGATGTGCTATAGCATAACACCTTTGTTAAAGAAAATGCGCCAATTTTTTGGGAGATCTCTTTTTGCTGTTAGTTTAACTTTTGTAATCCACTAAAATACAGAATTCAAACATTAATGATTGATTATTTGATAAATATTTCAAATCTAACTTTACAAAAATGATTTTTGGTGAAGACAAATCTGAAGACTTAAAAGATGAACATATTACTCTCTGAATTAATATCTCAAATATGTCCAATAGTATTGCATATCTAAGCAATACATTGTCGCTTAACAAGAGATACACATTTCTCATCTGTATGTATTTCACAAAAAGGAAGAAAATACTATTTTCCCAATGAATAATGACTATTTTTTGGTCTTTTATTTGGTATTAAAAACCTACAGTTCTTTTCACGGACAGGAACATTTCCTTATCCTTTTATAATAGAAATGACAGCAATGATCTTTAGGCTTCATATGAAAACGGATTTTCGGCATTATTGATGGCTGTGAAGCTAATGCATCTTTCAAATTTGAGAAAAACTTTCTATCACTCAAACTCAACATGGATCAGCGTAACAAACGAATAAAAGGTGTTTCTTAATTATTTAATCTATCACATTTAATGAACAAGAGAAAAAAAATGTTTCATAGATATTCAGTTGCTTCGGGCGTTTACCGTAGTTTTGTTGAATGGAGATTTGGGACATTTCAATAACTAAAGAGTTAGAAGCAAAGTCTAAAGTTAAATCTACTGTGAATGGAAAAATTAAAATTTAAACGTATTTCTATACCTTGGTTATCAAAGATAGAAGAAAAACCAAAATGAAATATTTGGAAGGAAAATAAAAATATTTGTATAATCTCCAGTGATTATAATAAGTTTATTGTTATAAAAACCAAGAATACTTATTTAATAAAATTATAAAAATTCATTGAAGAAAAAAAACTTTTTAGTTTTTAAAATGAAATAAAAAGATTTCCAAAGGCATATTTTTTGAAGTTACTGTGACAATATATCAGTAAAGGCTTCATCCTAAAGTAATCACATTTCTAATAGAAATTTCGAAAGGAAATAATATAAATACTTAAAGTATGTGGTGAAAGCCTTCTAAGCCAGATAACATGAGTCGAACATGAACGATCACTTTTGTCTAGTTGTTTAATTACTCGGCCACCAGCCCTAACATTGCGAGTTTGATTTTATCTGTCCAACCATTCACCTACAAATGTTTGTTGGTGAAAGTGATATTTCTAGATCAAATGATCTTCTCATTTGAGGTCATGTAGTTCTGTCTGTCTCACTAAGCCAGAAAGAAATTCACTTTTATTATTAGTTAACATTTACGTTAGTGTTTAGGCATTAAATGAAATATTTCATCTTTAACATTTATATGGCTGTTTTTGATCAAATAGAAATATTCAAAAGTTTTACTTTGATAAATACTTTTAAAGTATTCCAGATTACCGATTTTCAGACGTCTTACTACTGAACATCTGCCATAAAAGGGTACTTACGTATTAGACCGTCCAAATTTATCGCCAAATTTGAAGTCATCGTCAATGTGTTACTAAACCGTTGGCGACCATTGGCAAAGACGGTCTAATACGTATGTACCCATTGATAAAATATCAATCCATGTTCAAGAAAGCAGACAGGAAATAAAATGTTTTATTTTCGTAATCAATAAATGGAAGCAAAAATGTCAAAAAAATCTTTATGGATAAGATTTAAGAAAAAATATGTTGCAATGGATTTGTATTTCAACACAGAAATTATACTTTTGAAATATAGTTTATCGATTTCAGACCATTTGACGTTGTATGTTTTTCTCGTGCAAAGTCAATGAATAATAATTAAAAATTAAAGTAAAATTAAAAAAAAGAGAGATTTATTTCTTCATGTAATAAGGAAATAAATTATTTTTCGTATATTTTCTTATTTGAATGTAGTTTACTTATTCGTGATAAATTCTTATTTGTATGTAGTTTACTTATTCGTGATAGATTCTTATTTG
>JAOUZG010041316.1:5858574-5876993 GCA_026289955.1 Argiope argentata | reverse complement strand
GACACCACAGCCCTATAACGTAAAGTAGGAGAACGCGTGGTCCACCTGATGATTCAAAAAGTCACTGGAACTGCGCTTCAGCTCCCAAAGCATCCCAAACTGACCGGCTTGAAGCGAGACGGTTTAACAAAGCGTGTTAGCCCTGCATCTAATTTTATCTCCTTCGTACCAGAGTCACCGTCTCTATATGCCGCATTGTCACCAATGGATACTGCGCACGCTGCAATTATGCCCATTTCCTAACTGTCTGCCTATAATGTGGTAGTATGATTTTGCAGAATCTACCACACAATACGTTTGTCCTCTCAGGTGTTAATAATGGCAGGCTATTGATATCTTAAATGTCTTTCAGTATGAGTCAATAGCTCACCTATTCCATGTTCGCATAATAATAGATTTGGATTTTGACGAGCGTGCCTGTCGGTAGTTTGGTGCGATAATCCACGCGGTCAATAATCCTACAATCTTAGGATTATTGACCGCAAATGTTGACTGTCTGCCTATACCAAATGTTGATTGTCTGCCTATACCAAATGTTGACTTACTACGAATAGTAATCATTATCCTCATGCAATACATAACAAGACATTCGGTGCAATCTCAAGCCTTAAAAAGCGCTTTACAATTTAGAAATCCATTTAACTCATTTTCTTTTATGCAGTGCCTCAGATGCCGTTTTTAGTTCACGTCATCTCAATGCACTGAAACGTTAATCATTTGCATACTACTAACCTCCTTTTCTTTTTATATGCCGGCATCCTGGCAGAGGTAGCGTGTCTACCTCGTGATCCGGGCGTCCCGAGTTCGAGTAACGGTTAGGTGATTACTATTCTTTTATGTACTACCTGAGAGGTAGTAGGTGTGTGAATGTGCACACCTGTAAAAAAGGGGCTGAACAAGCGAATGCGTGGAGTTTTTAGCTAAACAGTACTCTTGGCCATAGTTGGCACTATTTAAAAAACAAGATATGTTCATTCTGCTTGAAATCGCTGAAGGCCATCAGCGCGCTTGTCAATGGCAAGTGCCATTATAACGACATATTTTTATATGATTATGATGTTAGTCAGAACATTACTTCTTGGTGCTGCAATTTTAATGGTCAGCAATGCACATAAACGATTATTTGCATTATCTGAAGAAGCTTTACTAGTGTATTTCAGCAAGAATTTGATGGGATGTGGAGCCAATCAATATCATGATTTACCTTCATTGATTCCTATGCTACTGGGTCATCACATTTTTGATGCTCCTTAAACTAAAATCTCATTTATAGCATATATTGTTGTTGTTGTTACTTGCCTTGGACAAACCCCAGCTGATACACCAGCAGATTTAAGTCGAAAGGAGCGTCTCTTATTTTTGAAGTAGCTCCAACTAGGACCAAGAGTACGACTTAGCTACACACTCATCGCAGTCGTTTGCACAGCCCCTTTTTACAGGGGTTCCCAATCACCTATCTCACAGATGGAACTCAGAAGAACATGCCCGAAATGGGAATCAAACCCGGAACTCCCAGAACACTAGGAAGAAACGCTACCTCTCTGCCAGAAATCCGGCGCATACAAAGTTACACCCTATAATTTCTGACTGAATGAATGAAGGACACTTTTACTTTACCTTCTTCTAGGACAACGATTGTCTGGTGGTAAGGTCTCGGTTCTTGAGACGTAGGGTTTCAGGTTCGAGACCCGATTCAACCGAAGAACTGTTGTGTAAAGGGGATCTGTTGCACGGTAAATCTGTCCGAGACAAACACTCTCCAGTTGGAATGACATGGTATGGGGAGGGGATGCCACCTCAGGTGTCGTCCTCATCATCTGATCATGGTTCAAAATCATTAGCTCCTTCCCAAAATAGCACTTTTGCTACATTGCAATGGGACCTTTATGTAATTAAACTAAACTAAACTTCACCTTATCCTAATTTTCTACGAAAGGTGATATATATTTAATTTAAAATTTGTCTTGATAATTGCTTTTTTTTAAAAAAATAATATTTATATTTACTGAGTATTCTACTTTCGAATTTAGATAAATATTTTTGGACCCTTTTGCAAAAAGTGAGCAAAATTTAGAAAATATATCGTACTACACTTCATACGCGCTAGCTGAGCAGCCATATCGCACTACTCTTTGGAAGAAGAGGACGTTTTATAAGAAATTTCCGGATCCCTATAAACTGATAAAAACTCAAAGAATTGATCCCTCAAAGAATAGATAAAGATTGATTTTATTGTTGTTTGCGTTATAAAGGAGATTCCGTTTAATGAATCTTGTACAGTTTTTCTGAATTTTGTTCAATTGGGTACGTCGTGTGTATTGTTTATTCTCTTCCGAGTATGAACAAAAGAGGAATATTATCGTTGTCTGCAACTTTTTGCTTTTAAGTTAAAAGAAGGCTTACCACTCTGAATGAATGAATGAATAATGGAGAAGTTACTTAGTTGTTTTGAATTCGCTTAAATGTTTTAAAAAATTATAATTCTTTTATGTGTCGAGGATTAGATTGAAATGTTCTACTGGAATATTCCTTCATATCATTCTTTTTGTCGAAAAAGCTTATTTTAATTATCTTGAACTTTTAAAAAATATGTAGCCGAATTTATGCAATTATTGAATAAACCATTAGTATATAAATGACGCTATTATTTACTAGATGAATGCAAAAACCAATTTGAAATATCAAAGCTTGTTTATTAGTTTCATGTAAATGGCTTGCTGAAAAACATAGAAATATCGTTTAGCTCATTTGCACGATAGTTTCTTGCGGCAAAAGCAGTCCAGAATTTCAGTTCTTGTAAGTCGGACTTTATTCATAAGAATATCACGTCTAAAATGAAATGTTCACGATACATTTTACAAATATGGCTATTTAAATTAAACATCTATATATAATATGAAAATTTACAAATTGAATTTTAGTGAAAATGACACATTTGAAACGAATCGAAGCTTCATCTTTCCTCTATAATTCTGTTATTTTTTAAGGCTGCATTCAACATTTCTGTTAGAGTTAAACATTACCTCACCTTTATAGTATTGGAGATATTAGGTCGTTTGACTCATTTACCTACTCAATTGAGCGAATGTACGTACGTGTTAAGCTCAATTTAAATGTAAAATATGGCCATTGTAATTTCCCTTGAATCTTAGCTAAAGCTCATTTAAATCTCTTTAACTTTGAGAACATTTTTTTAGCTAAACAGAAAAAAAATTACATGTTTTTAGTTCAATAAAACAAATTCTTGTATTAGGGATTTGATACACTTAAAATTTTAAATCTGCTTGTAAGTTTCTGCAACTCTTCAAATAGAAAAATGAATGTTTGCATTGGCATTCTCCTAGACGGGACACTAGACTTAATGCTACCAAATTTGGTGCGAATATAATTTTAAGGATGGTAATGTAACTACTCGGGTATTTTCCGAAACGGTAACATGAATTTTTATTTTTAAAAAGATAGATTTTGTGGTGTTTGTGATATTATTAAAATGTTATTCAAAAATTTCTAATGTCTTTTTAATAGTCCGGGAAATTTATTCCAAATTAAGGTAGCTTTTAAATGATTTATTTCATTAATAATCAACAATAGATCATATTGTTCAGAAATTTAAGCTTCATTATTTCATCAAATATTTAATCGAGCGACTCGGAACATTGTTGAATGTTGAAGATTCTGTTATGCGTCGGAATTTAAGAAATAAGTTATAGTGTGTAGAAATTTGGAAATATCATCCAAGAAGTTGCATCTTGACTCCATGAGGATGGCGTATACGCCCAATAAAGAAATTGATTAAAAAGTTAAAATATGACAATGACATTTAGTAGTAGATGGGCATTTTAATCTTTAATCTTGAATCTTCAATTTAGCCCTATATCTTTATTCAAATAATTCTATTAGAAGTAATTTAGATATTCGATTTGAAAAGTAAATGCAAGTTTAAATTTGCTAGAAGCGAAAGTTATGTTTTGGAATTATTGTCCTATTTGATTAAAGTGGTCATTAGTGTGCCCCCGAGTTTGTCGCCAATATGGCAACCCAACTCAATGCTCTTGTAGTAACCCTAATGATGTTTTGTTTACTTCTTCCCGCAATGGTTGAGTTGTACCTGAGCTTCAACTCTTTTATGAAAAATGCTTTTTAAAAAATAATAAAATAATATTAATTAAATATTTTACTTTTGATCTGTATTATAATTAAGATTTTTTGTATAGTTAATAAGCCACTCAAGTACGAGTAATTTTTTTAAAACTTGTAGTGGAAGATATTTGGCAATAATACTGTTTATTCAAATATTAATTCATTAATTTTTTATTAATTAAAAACTAGTTTTCTATCCAAATATCTTTCTTTCCCCATTGCCAAACAAGTAACGAATTCAGTCGGTTTAATTCCACGCCAATGAAGTTAGACTTAACATGTTTTCTGTCCATTATTTCAAAAGATTCTGTTTATTTTCTAATTGCTTGTTGCATTTAAAATTAACCATTCTTAATTAATCCATTTTTGGGATCATTTTGAAATAATTTTGAATTAAAATAATACAGGATAAAGAAAATTAGAAACTTCTAATCTATATGGCTTTACCCCAACTGGCGTAGAAAATTCAAGTATTTTGCGTTGCCACAATTGGCTTTAAATTCCGAATTGGCGTTGAAAATTCAGTGCTTGTACAATTTTTTTGATCAATTAGTTATAGCAATTGTACTTGTCAGGCAGGAATAGCCTGGTTAGTAGGGCGTTGGATTTGCATCCCTTGGGTTGGGAGTTCGAACCTGTCAGCCGAAGACTCTTCTTGTGTGGTGGATGTTAAATCTGTCATGATCACAAAAAGTTTCCCAAATGGAGAGTAATGCCACTGGGGGAATGGGGCGGAAGTGATCCTTCCCTGCTGTAGATCTAAATAACGATCTGTGGATGAATGAAAGAAATGCAGGACTAAAGTACATCCCGTAAAAAGAGTTTATTACGTGTGTGAGTTAGAAGTGAGACCTGACTTAAGGTGCACAGTGGTTAGTACACACTATTAGAAGCTACTACAACTTTCTTTCCGTTGTGAAAACAGCACTTAAAACAACAACAATAATCTTGATTATTTAACAAAAAAGCAACTAAAATAAAGTGTTTCTTTGTTAACCTAGGTAGGCATTGATTTTAATTTTTTTCATATTCCCTTTTTTTTCCATCTTATTTTCAATAAGCTTTTAGAATATTAATTCAATATTTTTGTAAAATTATATACATACATTAGTATGCAATTCTGAATTCTTTTAAGCAATTATGAAACACAAAGAAATTTCAGAATCAATTACATTAAATTAATTTCTTGTTGGGTATCTGAATGAAGTCCAATAAGATAGCATTCATATTAAAAAGAATATAAATGATATGAGTACTTTTACTTGTTATTTAGATTTTAAAAGCTTCTTTAATTTCAATTTATTTATTGCTATTATATAAAAGTACTTGATTGTTGTAAAATTCTAACTTTAAGCCTAACCGATGTAATTACAATCAAGCAAAAACCTTAGTTCAGTTAGCAAGATAATCTCCATGGACAGTTAGCCAGCTTCAAGCGTCAACTCTTCAAGTATATATTAATAACAATCTTTTCTTTGTCCATTTTACTCTTTTAAACAATAGCCTACACAAAATATTGCCATCGAAAAGGTAACATATCTATAATTGTGAATAAAAAAGCATTACAGATTTAACGAAAACAGTTTAAACATATTGAAACAAAATGCATTTTATTTCCCTTTCTTATTACTCGTGATAATATTCACAGAACATTATACAACTCGCTATAACACTTGCACTAGCTTTAAACTTTAAGACATTACTAAATATCTTGAATTTATTATCTACGAGAAACTTTTGGAACAATAAGCAGAAAGCTTCAACCCATGCATTGGAGTTAAACTTTATGACGTTGCCGAAAGCTGTAATCGTCCATTATATAATGGCTTGATCCTGGTATCTTAGTAAAAGCTTTAGAAATGTTTTTATGTCCTACAAGATATTTAGAATAATAATAGATGCTAAAGACAAAATAACATTGCTCGCAATAAAACAGAATTACAGCTATCGTTAAAGTTAATATTGAACCATTTTTATTTTGAGTCAATAGCACTTTAAAATATTTTTTCTTTCTGGAATTGTATATGGATTTTTTCTACTTTTTTGAAGAAAAAATATTAATAAATATCGTGTACATATGATATATACATTATCTTCCTATTTTACCTTCACAAAAATTTGATAATAATATTTTAATTATAAAAAATAATTTCCTAAAGTTGCAATGATATTCTTCACAGTAGAACAGAATTACAGATATTGTTAAAATCAACATTGAACTATTTTTATTATGAGTAAGAAGGAAAGTTATTTTCTTTCTTGAATTGCATACCAGATTATGTTAATTTTATTGCAGAAATAATATTAATATCTCGTACGCAAGATATTAAAATAGAAATATAAATAATATAAGAATTTTAATAATAAAAATAATTTCCTAAAGGCGTAATAATATTACGAAATTCTGTTATATATACGAATTGCTGTTAGATATATACGAAATTCTGTTAATTTTATTGCAGAAATAATATTAATATCTTGTACATAAGATATTAATATAGAAATATAAATAATATAAGAATTTTAATAATAAAAAATAATTTCATAAAGGCGTAATAATATTCCTCACAGTAGAATAGAGTTTCAGCTATCGTTAAAGTTAAGAATGAACCATTTTAATTTTGAGTAAAGAGCACTTTAAAATATTTTATCTTTCGAAGAATTTCATACAAAATTTTGTTGCTATTTTGCAGAAATAATAATAATAAATATCAAGAACATAAAATATATTCCTAGTCTTTTCTATTTTACCTTCATATAAATTTTAATAATAAAAAAATAATTTCCTAAAGACGTAATAATATTCCTCGCAGTAGAATAGAGTTTAATCTATCGTTAAAGTTAACATTGAATCATTTTTATTATGAATAAATAGCACTTTAAAATATTTGTTTTCTTTCTGAGATTTTCATACGAAATTATGCTATTTTTTGCAGAAATAATATTAATAAATATCGTATGTAAGATATATTATTTATCTTCCTATTTTACCCTCACAAAAATTTTAATTAAAAAATGGTTTTCTTTATTTTAGTAAAATAAGATCGTTTTCTTTGTACTTCCTGTAAATGCAATGGGGAATTCTATATAATAATTATACTCTTTGTTAAAATAAATATATTTTTATAATTAAAAAATCAACTTTAGAAAGCACTTAATTAATATTAAATAGTTTTAAGTAAACAATGTCAATCATAAGATCTAAAAAGTGTTATATAAACATAATTTAGTTTAGTAAAGAAGAATTTTTGAAAGAACATGCCATCGGAATTACTTTTAGTAAAACAGAAATCTTTCTTCCCTAAAGGATGAAAATCGAGTTTAGTAGGTATTTAAATAGCCAATTTCAGATACATTTTCTATATATTCTTAAATGCAATAGGATAAATATTTTAACAGTTTAGAGGAAACCTGGTCAACTTTATTTTGAATAGAAATGCTCAAATTCCTGTTTAACGAATTAAAAAAATAGATAAATACATAAATAAATTTCAGTCGTATTTTAGATTAATTCACTCGATAAATAAAGAGTTCAAGAAGGTTTTATTCTCAAACATTTCTCATTCACCTTTTAAAATGCACGTTGTGGCTTTTGAATAATATTTTTTTATAGATAAAGATATATTTATATATATTTTTTTATTCAATACTATTTTACCATAAAATGTTTTTATTCAATATATATATCCATAAATATTTTTTATCCAAAACTTTTTTTTAAAAAAAATATGAATATAGTTCATTATCTCGAAAATGCGAACTTTTTAATATATTTTGGGGAATTATTCATTTTTTTCGTTTAAAATTCCAAATTTACCGTAAAGGATTTTCGAATCATTTTAATTGCAGGAAACAAAAGAATAATTCTTTCTAGCAATATATTTATTTTAAAAGAATCGTTTGGTCTTATAGAGTTGCTGGTTTCCTGAAACGTAAAATATGTTTCTTTTTTTATATATATTATTAATTTCTAAAAACATTGCATTTGAAGAATTTTAAAATAAAGAAAATATAAATATAAACTATAAAAGTAAATTAACGTAAATTTGTACATCTCTTAACTGCTATGAACTTCTTATGAATATAATTTATTAACTCAAAGTTACGAAATTTTTCATAGGTTTCTTTATTTAAAATGTAAAATTTATTATATTCGATTATCGAATCATTTAAATGTAGCAAGCAATAAAATAATTCTTTCTATCTATTTTATAAGTAACGTTGTTGTAAAAATATTTTTAAGTAATCATTCAATCCTATCAAACAGCTTGTTTTTTTTAAAAAATAAACTAAATTATTTTATATCGTCCCTGTCTCTCTAAAATCGTTTGCTTTAAAACAATTTAATTCAATTTTAAAATAAAGAAAATATATCTTATAAATTGAAAAAATATAAATAAATTAATGCATATCTGTACCTCTCTCAAAGCGAGAAGTTTTAAAATTCCATGCATTTCATAACACAGATATTTATACAAATATTCCAAGTTAACAAAAGGAACGATAATAAATCTAAAATTATTATTACACCCAACGAATTTGTATAGAATTACAAGACATACTCAACGTTTCAGAAATTATTAATGATGGGATTTCTGTTGAAATTAACATATAAAATGGAACATCACCGAATAAGCAGTTTATGCCATTTAAATATTTATGAAGTCCATGCAAATGAACAAGACATTTCGCTAGAAGGTTTGGGCTAGGAATTTGAATCAATTTGGTTCATATGAACACAAGTAACTCGCAGAATGTCTTTAAATATTCCGTTTCTCTAAATTTATATGAGAATTTAATATTTGAATACCAGCATATTGAGAAATGTGTGAAGAAGGCCTTTGTTTTCATTTCGCATTTAAAGGTAAAAGATTATTTGTGTTGTGTAGCATAAGAATAAAATTTAAATTGTATTGAATCATTCTATTTAATTATGAGTAATTTTCTACTATTAGTATTATTTTTCATCAGAAGTTTTATTTAGAAAAATTAAACGAAAGCATATTTCATAAATAAATAGTTATTTTCAAATATAATATACTATATTTTGCATTATTTAAATCAAAGCTTGCACGGATATTTTTATATAGAATTTTGATAACTAATTTTATTGGCAGCAAGTAGCAAGTTCATTAATTGTTCGAATAAACTTTGAAAATTATTTTAACATTATGTTAAAAATACATGCATCCTGTATTAGATTCTGATAAATTTGAAATATGCATGCTTACTAAATATCAAATTATAATATTGTTAATAATAATAATATGTAATGATTATTATTTGTCAAGAAAAATGTGTTACTAAATATCAAATTATCACAAAGGCTTCTGAAATTCATTTCTTTAATATTGTAAGAAATTTAGTTCATTCAATATCCTTGAAATTGTATATAATCTTGTATGTAATTGTATATGATCTTCTATTTTATAACATTGATAAGAATTTTTCTGTCTTTTGTCTTTTCCTTGTTTCTTATTATCATTTTATCTTCTTACTTTCAAAATCATCTCATGATAACAGATGATCCTACCCTGTTTGACAAACCGAAATATACCAGGAATCACTGTGAAGGCATTATGGAGATTGATGTATAATATGATGGTAAATACTAAATTTGAAAACGATGAGCTAAAGTTAATAGAATCTCGTTTGATCGCTTTTCTGAGACTTTAGTCTTGCAAACGTTCCATTCATAAGACTAGGAGGATTATTAGGGTGCTTAATATAATGATGTTAGGTTAATTATTGATAAATGATAATGCCGTTGGGACTGCATATGAGTATCATACATTTTTAATCGATTTTTGGAGAAGAGCATTTACAAACTTCACGGATAGAAAGTATCAAAAATAATGGAAAAGAAAACAAATTTAAAGACAAGGCTTGAGCAAAATATCTTTGCAAAACTTTCTATAGAGAAGTTATCTATATTTTTGTATTTTTTGTAGAGAGTATTACTAAATTAACTATTTAATAGCTTCTTTTTAAATATTAAAACTTAAATTCTATTACAATTTCTAATAGGCTTTCTTTTATCAATAACTAAAATATGTGTCATATATTTTAATCAACATTCTGTTGTCTAATATGCTCTGGACCAAATATTATTGTATTATTAATTGTCTAGAGCCGAAATAGGGATAGATGGATGTTAGAAATTTACTTAAACATTAGTAGTCTTTTGGATAGTCATTAAAAATACTCTTTGTTGAAAGAAGTAAATTGTTTTTTCTTTGATTGTTTTTATAATAAGAAATATAAAAAAAAATTCTTTAGAATCAATTTCTTCTTGGTTTATTAGGACAAATTTTATTTTAGTTATTTTTTATTAAACAGTTACAATTGTTGTTCTTGTGTGTCACTTTACAACGGAAGGATGGGTGCAGTAGCGTCCGACGGTAGGGATCCCCTCAACACCCGAAGGCATAAATCTGATTTTGAGCTCACACACGTCTCAATTTTTTTAAGTGGCTGACGTCATTCAATTATTTCATTCATTCATCCACAGATCGTAATTTAGATCTGGAACAGATGACAATCAACTCTGATCCAGTACCACAAGTGATATTGAACTGTCGTAGTATCCCAGTTGACATGGAGTACTTTGTGACTTGGACTGATCTAACATACGGCAACCACTATATATCCCCGAGGAGGCTTCGGCTGATGGGTTCGAACTCGCAACCCAAGAGAGGCAAATCCAACTCCTTATCAAACATGATATTGTGCAAAAATGATTTGTGCAATTCGTGTAAATCCTAGAAAAACCAATAATAAATTGTAAAATTATTTTGTCTTTTACAATTCAATATCAGCCGGCTTTCTGGCACAAAGGTAGCGCGTCTTCCTTGTGTTCTGAAGTTACGGGTTCGAGTCCCGGTTTGGCCATGGTTGTTCTTCTGTGTGCTATCTAGGAGCTGTGTGGTTATTCCCCCCATGTAAAAAGGGGTTGTGCAAGCAAATGCAATGAGTGTGTAGCTAAGTCGTACATTTGTCCATAGTTGGCGCGACTTCAAGAACAAGAGACGCTTCTTCCGGCTTAAATGTGATGGCAGGTGCCATAAGTAACAACAACAACAACATTTCAATAGCAACCCAGAAATTGAGCATGTTTTACGAGAGATTTTCTTATTTATAAAAGATTATGATTTTTTTTTTCTTTTCAGTAATGTCTATTAGGAATAAGAAATGAAAAAAATCAGTGGTATTTTAACACAATTTATAAATAAACCGTTTGCTCATTCAAAATCCTTCTAAATGTTTCTCCAGTAAGCTTTTAGTCTGACATCCTGCTTCACGGCTCCTTCAGAATACAAAATCACAGCATTGAAAGGACTTAACGCCTAAACATTGGGGAACCATTAGCGAGCTCAACATCAATGTCATCCTGTATTTCTATAGAGTCTCTGAATGCATCAGCGAAAGAGGATTCCGATTTCCGAGGTCAATGAATGACCTTCAAAATGTTTTCCCTTTAGGTGAGATTTCATGCGATTTTAAAGGAAACACAATGCGATTTTGTCATTTGATATCTCTAAAAAATATGAAGTAAATATAAATAAAATTAAGTCATTTTTGAAATATTTATTAATTAAATCATTCATAAGATAGAAGAATTTAATTAATATATTCAATAACCAAATATAAATTTTATCAAACACGTAATTGAGGACCATGATGCAAGTATGGCTTAAAAACTTGCAAATTATGATATTTATTGCAAAATACTTTTATTTGTACTATAATTAAGTACATTTAATAATTTTGCAAATAGTTATAACATTCAAAATTTATTAAATATCTATAGAAACATAAAATTATATTTTAGTAATTAAAGTAACTCAAGTTTTTTTTCCGAATCACTTACTGAATGTTTTTTGAATGTGGATAATTGCAGGGAATCTAAATCTTATACATCATTAATGTGAAACACATAATTAATGATTATATTTTAATTTTGAGTGAATATATGTCTAAATGCATGAGTTGCATTAATTTAGATGCATATTAAAGATAATATAAATTAGATGCATAATAAATATAATAATATAAATTAGATGCATTATAAAGATAATAATTTAAATTAGATGCATTATAAAGATAATAATATAAATTAGATGCATTAATTAATTGATATTTTACTAAATGCATTAATTTAAATTGGCTAGTTATAGAAAAAAATTACTTATGTATTTTATATAAATTAAGACAGCAATGTGTCGGAAAAATAGTACATATAATGACTTGGAATTTCAAACTTTCTTTGAATAAAAAATATTCATTTATCTTAAAGTCGTCGATAAATTTTATAAAAAAATTTCGAATTCCTTATTTCTTTCAACAATAGTTTTAAACCGCATTATTAACTATCTTTTTTAAAGTTGATTGAAAAGATGTTTGAAGAAATTAATAGAAGTTTATATTGGTTAATAAAAGAAAATATTTATTTGGCCACAATGTATAGATTAAGATAGCATGCGTTTTATATGAAGTTTACATATAACAGCTGAAAATTTTCAACTTTTTCTGAACAAAACTTTAACTCAAAAGTTATCGATACATTCAGTTACTGAATGCATTAATGAATAGTTTTCGAAGGTAACCGATTTCAATCAATCTAAATTTGATTAAACAGAACTGTGAAACTCATTATTAATGAATTGATTGAAAAGATGTTTGACGAGATTGATAGTAACTTAGAGTGGTTAGTACGGATTACTGCTAATGTTCCCATATTTTTCCTTCCAGAATACAGCAGAGTTGTTAAAAATAAGGGACATTTTTTCATAAGTCAATGTTGCTAATATTTTTTGCGATTAATTCAAAATTAGAGTTTTTTTTTAGGTTAATTGAGGGGTTGAAACGGGAAATTAAGAAAACTAAGGAATCTTTGGTGCTTACGTATTATACCGTCTTCGCCAACAATCCCCAATGATTTAGTAAATTTTTAGCTATGGACAAATTTGTCAATAAAAATCATCGGATTAGATTGCCATCATTGACAATGGCTTCACATCTGGAGGTAAAGCTGGGCGGTATAATACGTAAGACCGAATGCTTTTATGTAATTTATTAAGTCGAAAGGGATATGCTTATAGCAAAAGGATTTTAAATTCTTCTAGAAGAGAAAATTTATCTTACAGATAAATATAATATCTTCATCTGTATAGGTAAATCATTCCATTTTAAAATTTATTATAATTTTGTGTTTAATTTTTAAAAAAATACTATAATCATCAACGAATTATATTACCTTATAATAAGGTTTAAATAGGGTTAAGAATTAAAAAAATAAGTTCTTAGAAATATTTAAAACTAAATCATATTGATGGAAATTGGTAATCATGTTCTTTACCAAAACAACGCATAAAACTAAAAGCGATCGCATCACGCATTAATGATGTTTTTCTTTTTCTACACATATTTTCTTTATTGAAAGATCTCTAAAAAGTATCAATTTTTTTTGTTTTAAATATTATAAAGCTTACCTGTTTAAAATTAATGAAATTCATGATTTATGTAGTAATAAAGTAGGGGAATTGTATAGCTTTAAATATCATTGAGAGTGACATACTATACGCATTGTAACTGTGTTTCTACATAATAAAAAAGAACATTTGGACGGCATCAAGTTCAATTTCGAAGTGAAATTATACTTAAAATTGAAAAATAACCAGATTGTCAGAATGTGATATAATATGCATTTCTATACCAATTTTCTCTGTCAAAAATCTCTCAAGTTATTAACACTTTTCTTTTTAAGAACACAATTTTACTTCACAAAATATAAATTTTATAAATCTAAATTTTTAAACCTTTCAGAAATATTCAGACTGTAGTGATTCTCTCATTCCTAGCATCCTTTGAGTTCAGATACCCCAGAAAACTAGAGAACACAAGTGTATGTTTCAAAAGGTGAAACATTTCCTCACCCGTCTCAAAAACTGCAACAATAGCTTGTGTTTTTAAGGGCTTAACATTTAAAATGAAACTAAATGGAATTAATTGCTGTCTACTAGGCAAAGACAGCATGAGGTTGCCTAAAGATGACAGAGTATAGTTAAAAGCTTGATTTTCCCAAATACATCTGAACAAGTGCCTCTAAAGCAACTAGACTATTCAATAAATAAAAGAAGTTTAAAGAAAAGGAGAAAATGTGCAATGAAATCCAGGCATTTAGGGCATTTGCCGAATTTTTACTGAACGTACGTTAGGAGCCTTTCATTATTCTTAGAGTTATATAGATAATGACACAATTGTAAATGTGTTTTTATAAAATAAATAAAGCATTTCTACGGCAGGTAGGTAAAATACAATTCTGAGAAAGACAATTGAGCATGCAATCAGAAAATGATGCAATACACATTTCTATTTTTTTTAGATCTATAGAAATAATTCCAAATGTAATAATTATAAATTTATGACTATTTGAAATAATTATAAATTTATTTTCAAAATGCATACATTTTCACTTTTAAAAATGATATTCATAATTTTATATGAAAATTTAATTGTTGTTTAAATATTAGTCATTTCAAAAACATTCGGATAATATTAAATGTTATTTATCTGAGAGGACTAAATAGCTGTAAATGTTTACTCCGTTCTTAAGAATTAAGCAGCCATTGTAAATGAAACTTGCTTTGTCTTTATTAGTATAATATTTTTTAAATACATTATGAATGTTTTACTATTTAATAAAGTAATAAAGTTGGTTGTTATTACTTATGGCACAAGAAGATTGTTCAGAAGACTTAAAAGCTGTAAAGGTTTCCTCCTGTTCTTAAGACTCGAGGTGTCATTGTCATTGAAACTTGCTTGCCTTTATTAGTATAATATTTTTAAATTGTTTTAGAATGTTTTACCATTTAATAAAATTTTAACGTGTGTTGTTATAACTTATGGTGCATGCTATAGACAGGCAATCTGACGAAGCCAGCGAAAGCCGAGTTTGTGCTGTAGTTTATGAGGGTAAAAGCCACTGAACACCAGTGGCAGAGGCTTAAATCCTTTCTTCTTTGAATTTTAGCTCAAAATCAATTATCTTCATTCAAAATCAATTATCTTCATCTGACTTCTAGCTCAAATGACGATAACACTCACA
The DNA here is from genome assembly GCA_026289955.1 of Argiope argentata. Classification (NCBI taxonomy): domain Eukaryota; kingdom Metazoa; phylum Arthropoda; class Arachnida; order Araneae; family Araneidae; genus Argiope; species Argiope argentata. The sequence continues at coordinate 5,861,746 of JAOUZG010041316.1, read as the reverse complement.
TTTCCGCTTGTACAACCCCATTTTACAGGGAGGGCTCTTTCAAACACCTCACAGATGGAACACAGGATAAGGAACAATCATACTCGAACAAGAAGTCGAACCCGGGACACCCCAAATTACGAGGAAGACAAGCGACTCCTAAACCAGGACGCCAAGTATTAATAGAGAAAAACATATTTAGTGGAGACATCAATAAAACTCGACTCTTTTTATTTGCCACTTTTGACGCCTAAATAATTTTATATTGATTTATATTCTACGGATAGAAATTTGTTTTAAATTTATTTTCCTTTATTTCTTACAGGTAAAATCAATTATTGCTTTAATTTTTTTATTATTCTAGCAGTATTAAGATTTTGTAAAGAAATAATGTTAAAATCAATTTATGCGCCTTCTAACGAGGTGGCTATAAATTTATGCGAGCAAAAAATGATTTTTTTTCCTCGCTGAAAATTCTCCGATCATTTTTCTTCAAGACAGATACTTAACGATGAAAAATTATTTGCACTACGTTCAACCTCATAAAAAGCTGTTTGATTATCTGGTTATATATATGCTCGATTTAAATGAATTGGAAGTTTTGATTTATAATACTGATACAAGAAAATCCCTGAGAAATATTCTAGATCAAGTAATTATAAGAAAATCTGTCATGTAGCTAATATTAAAAGCATTGATTATTCTTTATTTTAGGTTATTGATATTTTTTTATAGGTCAGAATATGATTTTGTTTTGGGGTTGAGGTTTTTTGGTGTCAGCAAAAATCCTTAGGCGAAAAATAAAACTTTTATTATCTGCACGAGCATCTGAAAAAACCAGCTTTTAATAACGCGTTGCAATTGCATTTACAAAAGCTTTGATTTAAAAAAATAAGTTAATGACTATAGCAAATAAAACCTAGAAAAATGTCATTTTGATCGCGTTATTATATGAAATGAAATAAATAGGAAATATGATATTTATTTTAAACAATTAAGGCGAGACAAAGTGTTTTGGGCCGTTTGCAATGCTAAAGTGACTCATCCAATGAAACAAATAAAATTAAAAATATAATTTAACTTGAACGAACACTTGGTACTTGACCATTTAAGAAATTGTGTTCTGACTTGATAAATTTAAATATGCAAAGCAGATTTCATTTAAATATTTTTTTCAATTTCATTTTTATTATTTACCGCATGTGACTATATTTTGGATGTATTATTTAAAATATGCTGTAGGACTCATTTTGTTGATAAATTCTTGCATAAAATATATTTTAAAAACCTCACTGAAACAAAATTCTTATAGTTAAATGTCACAGGCTTAAAAACAGATTTTTATATTAGAAAGATGAATTATGTAAAAGCTTTTGTAATGAATTTTTCACATTCTTGCAAATCCAACAATTACATTTTTTCTGGAAACATTACGATTTATTCATTTTAAGATCGGTATATAGCAAGAAGCTTATTTTTTGCTGCTTGTTTAGAACTGAAATGAGTAGAATAAATAGAGTGTTTTTTTTTATAAAATAGCCCCGTTACCTTGCGATTGTTTCTAAATATGTGTGTTTTGCTGTATTAAAATAGCACCGTTGCTAGCAAATTGTTACTTTTTCATGCATATATGTCTTGTTGTTTTTAAATAGCGGCGTTGCCTTGCGACGTACTACTTTTTTTATGCATATATGTCTTGTTGTTTTTAAATAGCGCCGTTGCTTAGCGACGTACTACTTTTTTTCATGTATATATGTCTTGTTTTTAAAAAGCGCTGTTGCCTAGAGACGTGTTACTTTTTTCATGCATAGATGTCTTGTTGTTTTTAAATAGCACCGTTGCCTAGCGGCGTGTTACTTTTTTTCATGTATATATATCGTGTTGTTTTTAAATGAAACTGTACAGTATTGTATAAACATTTTAAAACAAGCTTCGCTATAATCGTAATCTGTTTTTTAATTCAAAAGGCAACCATAAAGGCCTCGAATAGGTACACGAGTCTCATTATAGATTTGAAAATTTATTTACATATATTTTATTTGTTTTAAAAGATTCCCTTGAAACGGGAATGGTTTAAAATATTTCATGAACATTATTATTATGTCGTAGCAAATATTTACGGTAAAAAGAAGACAATAAGGAAACATAAAGATTGAACTAAAACCAAATGAACAACAAATGAGTTTTAAATAATATTATTTTTTAAAATTAAACTTTTAGATACACTATTTATAGCAAAACTAATGAATAATTTGATGGAAAGTTTTCTTTTCTCGACCGGAAATCGCCTATATATCTAAGAAATATATGTTTCATGACTGGGGAGATGAAAATTTAGGACTTAAATAAGTTTAGAATATATTTTAAAAGTTTATTAAAAATAGAAATTTCATTTATTACTTAAATAATCAATAGAAAAGTAACTTTTTGAAAAATGAATGAAAAATATATATTCTATTTTCCATTCTGTGAAAAATATATTTGTAACATTCTATTAATTAATATTAGAACCCATAAGTTAGATAAAAAGTACAAGCATGTTTCCAAAATTTTTTAAAACTCATAGTATCATTTTCATAAAATAACTATAAAAACTATCACACATTTATTCCAACACTTCAATATTAAACTCGTAAAACATTCGCTTGAAACATCAGCATTTAATGTGCAGTTTTTTAATGCACTTGATAACTGTCCTGAAATTCCAATATGAGTTCATAAAGATCAACAGCCAAATACTTCATTTTGTTATGAATGAATGAATGGACTTGTGTTGGTTCATAAACGCAGTCCTAATTTCTGTGCTTACCTTTATGCAAACCTTTTATTTACCTTTTTAGGCAAAAAAACCCTTTCTTTACTGAAGACACAATTTTTATCTTCATACCTCTACAGATTTACCCTTTAATAGCTTATTTCGTAAGAAATCGTGAATCCCATATCACAACAAAAGAAAGTACAACTTAGTACCACTTACGAAATTACGTTATGGCCTTACATCTTTATTTATACTCTGCGTATACTTAACGAATAAATCGGGATAGTTGTCTCAGCAGTGCTTGTTTATCAAAAGGTTCTGTTTCACCCAGAAAATAATCCAAACATAGAATTAGATGTCATGCAGAAAAAATTAAAATATTGCCATGAATATGATATTGGATCATTTGATTATATTTCTGCTGAATATATATAT